>NDGM010384070.1:0-11718 GCA_002564305.1 Octomys mimax | reverse complement strand
ACTATTATGGACTGTTGGACTATATTGGGTTATTTTGCTGAATTCAAGTACCTACAATCTTTGTAAAGGTGTTATTTTGCATTGACTAATTCCTGTAACCACTGAAGAAACCCTAAAGCAATTCATTCTATCATTATCATATTTTACAGACAAGAAAACTAGGCCATAGAAATTTCTCATGGTCCCAAAGCTGAGAAATAGAGACATAGGGATTTGAACATAACATCAGTAAGGATTACAAGGGGAATATGACCCAGCACCTGATCCTGCCTAAGAAAGAGTGGATGAAGTCTAAATTTTGAGTGTGAAGAGTTAGGAATATGAGAGCAGAGTCCATTGTTCTTTGCTACACTTTATTGTTTTACTATATTAAAATTCTCCATGGGAATAGTTTTTTTTTTTTAATTAGTTAATGTGTTCCAAAGAACTTGCTGAGATGGCGACTGAGACTGGACTTGGTGGCACATATCTGTAATCCCAGTGCTTGGGAGGCTGTAAACAGGAAGATCACTACGACTCCAATCTGTGTAGTGAGACCCTGTACACCCTGTACTAAAATACAAAATAATAATAATAATAATAATAACAATATGAACACCTAAGTGATAACCACCAAGATATTGCTTGCTAGCTATTATTTTTATTTTAGACCTACATTTTCATGTGTTCAATAATTAGCAAGAGAAATGGCCATCGAATGATGAGAAGAAATGCTTAAGTATGTGTGATCTCACTGGAATAGTACACAACATGCTCATAGAGAATGGGGTTTGTATACCTTCTTGAAAGTAACACCCCTAACCATAAATCTATCACATGTCTATACAAAATGAATTCACATAAATGTTTTCAAGTGTTCCATGACAGATCTTAGTTACAGAGTGTGATATCTCTCAAGGGATTCAGAGGAAGCTTAACTGATTCATTGATTACTTTCTGAGCACTTAACTAATAACAGGGTCAACCAAATTCTCTGGCACTGAGGAAGAGAATGAAGTTTTGTAGGGAGCTTTCATTTGGTTCTCATCACAGCCAGAGGACAGGTGCATGCAGTATGTCCACTCACACAGTGGGCGTGAAGAAGGTTCAGGAAGTAGCAAGCAGCCTAGAAGGATCCAGGGGAAACTGGTCAAGAGACAGTAGTAGGAAGTACACTGGAAAAGTAAGAACAGACCTAGGAATGTTACAACAGCCCTACCAGATTCTAGAAAGAGAACAAAACAAAGATGACCCAAGACATTCTAATTGAAACAACAAAAACACTAAGAGGTAAGGGTTGGCCTCAGAGTAGAAACAAGGAGAAGAAAGACAGGAGGGAACACAGAGTAGAACATGGTCACTGCCCACAAAGAAAGAAGTAACCTGTCAATGATTAATTCAGGAAGAGCTGAAAGCTCAAGATATCCCTGAAAACATTAACATCCTGGGAATGTGAATTTATGGAGAGGTGGAGTCAAATCCCACCTACATCTTCCATGCCTGGTAACCCTGATGTCTTTTTCCTCAAACACATCCATGTGTACCTCAGTCAGATTGCCCAGGAAACTGTACAAATTAATCTCTAGCATAGACTTTGACAAATTTAATCCAATTTTTAACAACTTTATAACATTCTTAATCCTACCACCCCTTCTAGGTGCTACATAGAAAAGTGCCAGAGGCTCCAATGCTGAGGACCAGAAAGGACACTAAGAGAAAGCCTCTCCTTTCTTGAGAATGCCACTGGATCCCAACACCAAAAATGGCGGAAAATATAACCACAGGTTCTCCCCATTGTAGTCAAAACTGACAATCTGTCGCAAGATTTCTACCATCCAGATATCAGACCTCCAGGGCATGCGGCACCGTGCTGCTCTACAGGCAGGAGGGCCAGGAAGGCTAAGGACACATGAATACAGCTTCGATTATTTGCACAATTGGAATACTAAAAAGAATCTAAATGTACTTCCTACTATATTGGCAAGGCCATACAGTCTTATGCAAGGGAAATCACAGGAGTATTCTGGTTTTGTTTAGTTTTCTGACCACACAATAGATTTTGATGCATCTATGTTGTTGTTGTTGTTATTGTTGTTATTGTTATTGTCATTGCTGTTGCTGCTGCTGTTACTCTATAAAGTTTGTAGGAATTTTCATTTTAAATCATAGTGATGACAAGAGACTGGGGAAGAGATTAGCAGAGGTGGGCTTTCATATCCAGCTCTGACAGAAAATCAGTGTGTGGTTTTGGGTGAGCTGTTGTCCATTTTCAGCGTTAGGGTCTTCCATAAAGTGAGGAGTGGGGCAGGTGTGCGCAGGCATTCCCTCTAACACACTCACTCTCTGGTTCTCAGCACATCACCATTGTTGCTTCCCTGGAGTTATTACGGAACAGTTTACAAAGAACAAATCAGTTGAAAGCCCTTAAAGAAATGCAGAGAGGCCCTACACCAATCAAGTAATCACATCTTAGCTTCTAGGTTACCATCTCTATTAGAAAAACAAATGAACCAGCCTGTGTCTCACGAAAGCACACACAAATTCTTACTGAGTTCTAGCACAGAGGTGTCCCTAAAATGTTTACTCTAAATGGCCAAGAAACAAAATCAAAAATATTTACAGGGCTGGGGTCAGTGCAAGGTCCTGAGTTTGATTCCCAATATCAAAAAAAAAAAAGCATTTATATGACATGAACATTCAAAAACTCCAAGAAGGGGTCGGCAAGATGGTTCAGCAGTCTAAAGCACTGGCTTAGGCAACCCTAGGCAAAGCGCAGGGACTACAGTTCAAACCACGCAGCATACTAGCCCCACCCCAGGGTAGGCTGAGACAGCCATAAAAAAAAAAAAAAAAAAAAAAAGGATTTTGGAGTCTGCATAATTTTATATTCCTAACATTCTGTAAGCTACCCTACAGCTTCTAAACTACCTTGTGTCCGAGACAAATGCCATGCTGCCTGTAGCCCTAGAAATGGCTCCTGTGTTTAGAAGCACGCTTGAGTACAGTGCCCCAAAGTCAAACCATTGCCTTGTTACAAGAAATGGATGACGTCATTACTGGTCGCTTATGTTTCTGGAAAGCTACCTGCCGCCTCCGGTTACCACGCCACATCCCGCGGCACCTATCTCTGTGCCTTCTGGGTTGCAGCATTTGCTTTCAGACGAGCAGCCTTCAACCCTCCTTAGCTGGGCATGAGGAAACACATCAGCAGAGCACGAACAGGGCAGGATCCACGTGAGACATCTCTTCTGCGGACAGCAGCGGCCCCGACAGCTCCCGGGGAGGAGCACGCATGTGCCTCCTTTTAGAGAGCGCGTGCAGGAGCAGCGATCCTAGTTCAGCCTCCAGGGCTGGAGGCCACTCCTGTCCAGTCAGCCTGGCCGCTGCGCGCTGGGGGTCTCGCTTTCAGACCACTTGCGGCGTAGGGGAGGAAGATGAGAAGGAGAACTAGAGACAAGAGAGATGGAAACTTTTAAATACGCCCTTAAAAGCCTCTTTATAGAGATGAGTAATAAAACGATTGGGGCCAGCAAACATATTCAACCTTTCCACATTTTCTCTAAACAGTTATAAAACTGAGAGTCTTGTAAGGTCAGAGTTAAAATAATACGGCCTTGTTTTTGAATTTTAAATGTTTTTTAATGGAACATTAAAATAGCCTTGGTAGTAGTAAAAGGTGTGCACAGAGTCTTGATTTGATTCAGGAAGGGACGACAGAACCCACCAAGGAAGGTCAGACAGGTCTGAGGTGACCGTTCACCTCAACACCAAGAGAGGGTGTTCAGGAACCAGGCCCTCCCCTGACTCCCACACACATTTTCTCCCAGCCAATCAAATCATGACATATTGTAGGATCACTTACGGTAACCAATCATAATTTAGTATCAAACTCATTCAAAACACATTAATTGAATACCTACTAGTTGCCACACATAGTCTGAGAATGCAGAATAGGATCAAATCAAGACCACAGACCTCAAAGAGCTAATATTCTAGTGTAAGGAGCCAGAAATATAGCAAGTGAAATATAGTATATAAGACCGTGACAGTGGGAGAGAAATAAAGTAAAATGGGAAATAAAGTGGATACGAGCAAGACAGAGATGGAGAGAGTTGGAATTTTAAAGTGCATGGTCAGAGAAGGCCTGGCCAAGGTGAAATTTTAATAAGCACCTGAAGCAAATAAAGTTGCAAGTAGGCCACGCATCTGGGCAGATGGTAGATGCGAGAGCTCTGGATGTGGGGCAGGTTAAGGGCATCCAAGGAATAGCAAGCAGGCCAAGGGCAGAAGGAGAATGAGTCAGCAAAAAGTCAGAGTGGCCCGGATGGAGCCCTGTGGGCTTGGCTTTACTGAGTGGTTTTTGAGGTGACTGGGAGCTTTTAAACAGTCATAACAAAATGTGACTTTTTTACTCTTTTTTTTTTTTCAGTTCTGAGGATTGCAGGTCAAGGTCATCATACTGAGCTGTATCTCTAGTTCTTTTTTATCTTTTATTTTGAGATAAGGTCTTGCTGAGTTACGAAAGTGCCTTAGCTGGGCTCCAACTTGCAGCCCTCCTTCGTCTGAGAGTGCTAGGATCACAGGCCTCTACCACCAAACCTCACTTGATTTTCATTCTTAAAGGCCAAAGGTCAGAGATAACTGCTTATGGGCAAGAAAAGCAGGAACAGAGAGACCAGCTCTGAGGTGACAACTCTGTTCCTGGCAATAAATGACTGTGGTTAGCATGAAAATGGTGGGGATAGCAGTGATGGTAAGTGGTTGAAATCCAGATGTGTTTTATCATAAAGCCAATAAGATTCTTTGTTGTTGAGATGAACAGTGTGGAAGGGAAGAGTCAAGAGTTACCCCACAAGCTACCCGACAGGCCTGAGACCTGGAAGGAAGGATCTGTAGTCAGACAAGATGGGACCTATTGTGATGAGAAGGCTTAAGAGAAGATTAGGAATTTGGTTTTAGAAATTGAAGTGTGGGGCCGGCGAGATAGCTCAGCTGACTAAGTGCCTGCTTAGGCAAGCACAGGGACCGGAGTTCCATTCCCGGCACCACATGCTGTGCCTGCCCTACCCCCAGAACACTGATACAGCCAACGAGTCTTGGTGAGGTGGTGCATGCCTGTCATCTCAGCACTGGGGAGGCTGAAGACAGGGGGATCACTATAAGTCTGAGCTGCGTAGTGAGACCCAGTACCAAATAAATAAAAAATAAGAAAGAGGGAAAAAAGAGAAATGTGAAATGTGAGAAGCCTGTTAGACATCCAGTTGTAGAAGTTAAGATGGCAGTTGGATGGACAGTCCACATTTCAAAGGGAGAAGAGTGATACATGGTGTTTGAAGCCATGACACTGGAAGTGAATGGGACAAAGGGAAAAAGCCCAAGGGCTGAACTCTAGAGAGTGCCAGCTTTGCAGGATGGTGGAAATAAGGACCAATGAGTCAAGGAGCCCAAGAAGGTGCCTCTGGAGAAGAAGGCAAAATGCACAGGCGGGCAGGGCTCAGGACAGCGGGCAGAACCAACTGCGGCTCACAGGTCAGAGACGATGAGGGCAAAAAGCTGATGTCAGGCTTAGCAGATGTCCAAGTAAAGTCAGTGAAGACTGCTTCAATGGTCCCTAGCCTTGGTAAAAGAAATCAGTAGGATTTTGGCTACATAATTAGACATGGAGGTATCATCTTCAGCCGTCTTTCATTTCATAAATCTCATTTTGTACATCATGGCTGGGCAGAATAAGCACTCTTTTTGTCTGTCCTTGTCGAGCAAAATAATACAGAACAGGTAGAGATTTTTATGTTCTTTTCCATGACAGTCAGTGTCAGTAACACCTCTTAACTAGTACTAATAATGGAAGGCTTAAGTTCATGAGAGGGGCAGATATTTTTCACTTTCTGGACTTAGGCAATTACAGAAAACTCTTCTCTTAATTAAAAATAATTTTTTGTTTCTTTTCCAAGTCATAACTCTAATGAGAAAATGTGCCTTTCCATTGACTATCTTGATTTGAATTTTTATTCTCCATTTACTTTTCCCTTCCCAAGTGCTTCCTCCTATGTCTCCCCGCTCCTCCCCTCAAAGCCTCCATGCATGACCACAGCCTCTCTCGGCACTATCGTAATGGATTTCACCTGGCAGAACTTCCTGCTCGTCCCCACGGCAGTAGACTGGTGTCAGTAATGGAAAATAATGGATTCTGAGAACAGGCCAGCAAGACAGAAGGCAGTGAGAGCAAAACTGCAAAGAAGGGTACGAGGAAAAGAAAGAAGCTGCAGGTGGGGAGACTAAACCATGGATTTCTATGATTTCTCACACAAACAGATGAAATGAGACATTGCAGAATGTAGACATTTCATATTGATAATGTCAACCAAACTTTTACCTAGATAAAGTTACATGTTTAATATGCCAACAGTACTGGCAGTTATCTATACACTCAAACTGGTGGCATTTCTTGGGATCAAACCCATTATGGAACAAAGGAGAGAAGTCCGAGGGCCACCCCTAGGGAATGCCAGCTTAGCAGGATGATGGAAAAAAATAAACACATAAATAATTTTGAGCTGGGGAGATAGCTCAGTGGAGTAGTTCTTGCCTGGCAAGCACAAGGTCCTGAGTTCAATGCCTGGTACCGCTAAAAATAAATAAATAAACAAAATGCAATGCACAATTTTGAGAAACGCTTCCTATTTGAATAACTTTTTTTAAACTGATTTGTGTATATATATAATTTATACATAATATGATTTATATATAAATATAAGTATCATTAATATATAATATGTTATGTGCAAATTGCCTAATTCTCAGTGGTCAATAGGACAAACCAAAATGACAGCAATTTGTAGAGCTCTAACAGGATATTATAATCCTAACTTAAAGCACATTAACAATCAAAGAAGCACATAATTAGTGGTTATGTTACTAGAGCAGTATGTTAAAAACCTGCAACTTTATTATCTTTAATTTATTCATTATGGTAAATCTTAGAATCTGATCAGCCTACAAAATGCACTGCATGTTCTGCAGTAGCTTTGAAGACTTTGGTGTTCTTGGGTCTCTTTAAAGAATCATGGCAAAGCAAAAAGGAAAGTGACACGCTCTAAGTGCAATGAGATAAATTATCAGTCCATCCATCCTACTGTGCTCTGGTGGCTCCAGAAAATGCTCAGCTCTATGGAGGTGTTTCCCCTACAACATCCTTTAAAGGAAACAAAGCAGGAAAGCATGAGAAATGATCATCCTACAGCCTCCAGCCTCCAGGATATTTTCTGAATGTAGACATTTTCAAGAAAAAGATGTCAAAGACTTGCAAGAAAAATGTTGAAAATTTTTAAAAATAAGTACTACATGTTGACAGTAACATTTTTAATAGCGTTAAAATGTTGAATTAATAGCCTTAAAATGTTTCCATTGTAGGGAATTTGAAGCCTTGAAAGGAGGACAAAGAGAATATTCCCTTATCCCTACATCTTTGCAATTTGAAACGATAATTTTTATTACCCTGGTGAAAAAGATTTGCTGGAAATACACATAGGCAACATGTGGTAATATTACAAATTTCTAAGGAAACAACTTCAACATTGCTATTAAGATGGAATGCAAAATTTAGAACCTATAAGAAAACAATATTTAGAAATAATGCAATTGAGAAGGGCCATTCACTGCACATGCCCCCTACATCTGAAATCAATATTAATAACAAATCTCATAGCGTTTGCATTTTGTCATTGTTAATTTTTCTTTATTCCCCCAGAGTGTGAGTAAGATTTTTGTTATTTTTCTGAAGACTACATTATGAACCAGCCTTGTAAGAGGTTTAATTCCTAGTAACACCCAGTCCATGGCACTTACTGCTAATAGGCTGTGGCTGCTTTTAGCAAATCCGGTAGCTGCTAAAAGCCACTGTTGTGGTATCCCTACATGACCAGAATATCAGCCAGGGTACTATTATGTCTCCTCAACCAAAGCTGTGTCTACAAAATTTGCCAACCAAAATACAGAATCAAATCCACCATTTAAATCTATAGAGACAGAATTCTTAGAGCAAGGTCACTGTGAAGAAACATGGCTCTCTTAATGCATAATAATTGTTTCCACTTAAAATATTTTGGTAAAATATCTTCCCATTATATGTGGCTTCTAGCCCTGAACCATATAAAATGGATTACAAAATGAAATATTATTAGCATTATTTATCTTCTTTCATGTGTGCTATACCAACTGGCAATACAGTTTTGGAAAATATTGTGGACCGAGTTATATCTCTGTCTCATATCATCTTTTGTGTTTATGTAAGGTGTTTGTTCTGAGAAAACTGAAAATACTTTGTTTAAATTGGATCCCGTTATACCACTTAAGCAAAACTTACCAGGTAAGATTCCCGGTTTGACTATTAACTCTTTCTATTTGGGTTTGTTTGGATTGGTCTTTTTTCCCTTAATTTACAGCTCCATGCAATAAGCCTGTCTTTTCAAAAAGTACATTCTATCAGTACTCTCAACAATGATTTCCTAAGACATTCAGAGTCCACCAGAATCAACCTCTGAGCACCACTGCAAGCATTTCCTAAGACTTTATTTCTCATTATTTCCATTAGGCGCATTCTATAATGGTAAACTGGGTCATTAGAAAGAAGTGACTAAGGACAAATGAGGAGAGAAATATCCACAAGTAGCAATGTTAAGACATTTTTTACTCTCAGACAGTGAATGCATTCTTCAAAGCTAGAATTATGAATCAGGGCCAGTGAGGTAGCTCAGTGGACTAAGTGCCTGCTTAGGCAAGCACAGGGACCATGATTCAATCTCTGGCACCACATGCCATGTCATCCCTACCCATGGCTGCACTGAGCCAGCCAGCCCACACCTGCAATCTCAGCGCTGGGGAGGCTGACAACAGGAGGATCACTACAAGTCTGAGCTGTATAGTGAGACCCCATACCAAATACATTTTTAAAAAATAGAATTATGAATCAAATAAATGCAACAGTGGGCAGATGAGCATGTGCCTGCCCCCCTTTTACAGATGTGGCCCTAAAGACATTAGCCGCCTATTTTTGGTAAATTGGTCCAGATTCACATGGGAAAGTCAAGTTTAGCAAAGACGGAGCTTACTAATGCTGACACCTGATCTTGTTGGTTCCTTGAACATCTCCCTATCTATGCAATGTAATTCTGAGGGTCCAAAGACCAGGACCAAGACACTTACATTATTAAATTTTCAGTTCTCCAAAACTCTTTTTACTGCATTTCATATAAAAGCAGTTTTTTCTCCACTTGGGTTAGTTTTCCAGGTTTCTCTACAAATAACCCTTCAGCTCCTGGAACAAAAGCTTACAGAGGCAGGATGAATAGTTTGAATTCTGACTTTTGCTTTCCAGTTGAGAAAATGTAGGTTTTATTCTTGTTTCTGTTAGCATTGTAGTCACAAAATTAGGCCTGATTTCAAGAACAAAGCTTACCTGATTGCCAATGACTTTTCAAATCCCGTATCTTCAGAAATTGCACATGTGATGGCAAAACAAAACCTATCCAAAAACATGTTGTTTTAGAATTAACATTCAAAGATTCTTCTACTTCAAAAAAAAATAATAAGATGATCATGTTGGTACTGAAAAAGAATGCCACTTTGGAAAGTGTGGCAAAGTTGTACTTTGTCCTGTAAATTTTTTCATTAGTATTCTACAAAATATTCTTCATGATAGATGTCCTGCTGGTTCTGAAAGAAAACTGCAAAAGTTTTTTCTTAAAATATCTAGAGAAGAAATAGCCATCTCTACCTAGGACACTGAAGGCTCGTTGTTCATTGGTATTATGAGAGAACATTGACCCAAATATGGGAAGAGACAAACACCACCTCTCTTCCTCACTGGCTGTCCTATGTACCTTACAAATTACTAGCCACCAATTTTCTCAATGTCCAAATTGCCATTGCTTCAAACAATTTATGTAACTCCTGCTTTCCTGAAAACTTTTGCCATAGGAGAAAAATATACTCATAGATATTTTTAAAAATTGAGCTCCTAATAAATACGGGTGTAAATAACTAATTTCCATGGAGAATTAAATACATAAATCCCTTGAATCTACATTTTAAAAAGCATTAAAAAGTATCTTCATGCAGGGGCTGGAGGTTTGATCCCCAGGCCTTCCATGCCGGCCCTGCCCCCCGGGCGTGCTGAGACAGCAATTGAGGCTGAGCATGGTGGTATACACCTGTAATGCCAGCTCTTGGGAGGCTGTCAACAGGCAGATCACTACAATTCTGACATAGTAGGGAGACCTTGAACACCCTGTAGATCCTTCCCTAAAATAAAAAAAAGTATCTGCAAAAATAAGCCTAAGTTTACATAAATCAATATCCAACATATTTTAAGGCTCTTTCCTTGATAAGACCCATCTAGTCTTATGTTTCTCTCTCATTCTTTTTATATTTAAGAAGTTGTTATGGTTTGTGTTTTAAATATTCTTCAATAGCCTGTATTCTAAAAGCTTGGTCCCCAGTCTGCAGCACTACTGAAAGATGGAGGTTCATTTTGTAGGTGGGACCTAGAGGAAGGATGCTAGGTTGTTGGGGATCCAACTTTGAAGGGAATATTGGGACCCCAGTCTTTTCCTGTCCCTTTGCTTTCTGGTTGCCACAAGATGCATAGAGCCCCTCTCCCACACACTCCCATCATGATATATTATGTTATCACAGCCCCAAAGTGCCCATGGGCTGAAACCATGACAAAAAAGAAAGCTGTTAAATTGAGTTATCTCAGGTATTTGTCACAAGTGATGAAAATCTGACTGACAAGGCAACCATCCCATGCAACATCTTGCATACATCCTATTCCATACTATGTGTTAAATGTTCTTATGGATCGCATCTATCAAGGCACCATAAGATTTTATATAGAATCATCTTGTTCATTAATGACTTGGGGCCTCAAGAACTTGCTACTCAAGGCAATTGCAAGCTCTCTGTTGACAAGGTTCTATTCAGCATTTCTCTGTCCCTGTGGCATTAAAATGATCGCAGTGGCACAGCCTGAAAATGCCCTCTAAATGTCCTCTGACTGCTTCTCTTACCTGGCACCTAAGGTCATGTTTGCTTGTCTCCAGAGTAACATGGCAGCCCATGGTCACACAGCTGGACTTTACGTTCCCATTCTGCCTTCCAACTACAAGTGTCTTGCCAGTGGATTTTGAGAAGCAATGTGTGCCTCTTCCACTGTCTTACTTGAAATAAAATGACTAACTCCTAAGGGTTGACTTCACCTGTTCTACGAGCTTTTCTCATCTTTTCCTGAAAGCAATTGCCCAAGTATTTGGGAGGAGGGTCTTTTTACAGTGGCTGAGCCAGTGGTATAACTACTCTATAGAGCCTACATCCTTGCCTGTACTCCATGTTCATCATTCACCTTGGTTTATCAATGTAACTCTTGCTAGACCATATATTACTTGAACAATGAGTGTTTCTTATGCATTCATCTTTAGCACTTAAATTTCTGCTTGGCATACAACCATTACATTATAGATGTCAGTTGAATATGTAAGTGGGACAATCAACTTCTTTGCGGGGCACAAGGTTACATTAAATATTAACACAAATTTAGATGCAATCCTACGCCTGCATATATTTCAGAAATTCAATAGTCTCAGCCATATTATCTGGAGTTTAAAATATTTGGAAAGTTCAAGTCTTATAGTAGCACACACATTATTTGCTTTTTGCAGCTCAAATTTATTTTCTTTTTTTTTT
>NDGM010383595.1:0-24435 GCA_002564305.1 Octomys mimax | reverse complement strand
AGATGTTCTGCTCCTGAATCAGCTGGGTGGGTCTTGCCTCTAGCCTCTTTGCAGGGACTTCTGTTGAAGGGTTCCATGCTGGGCCTGCACTCTGGATCCACTGAGGATCCCGGGCGCTGGGTAGTCTCACTCACTCGCCAGGCCTGCATTCTCACAAGTTGGTTTTAGCTCACAGTTTGTAGAGCTTCAGCCCAAGGCGAGGCACCATGGCTAAGGGAGATGGGGGGGCAGAGAGCAGAGAGCCTTGTTTCTTTTATTCCATGCAAGCTACAAGTCTTCCTGATGTTGTAAGCCAATCACCCACAGGCAGAACTACATTAATGCAATCATCAGACCAGTGCAGCATCACACACCATGGCGGTTGTTTGATTGTCACCGTGAGTGGAAATGCCCAGCTGAGTTGCGCCAGCATGGCTCTGGAAGACCCACTTAAGTAGGTTTGCTGGAGAGTACAAACGGGGGGCACATTCTGATTTTCCTTGGGAGAGCTTCACTGAAGCTGATTTTCCTGGAGAAACTTTGGCTGTTCTCCTCAGGGGAGCTCTGGTCTTCAACCTTGCCATGGGTGTCATCTCCTGGCCTCCAGCACAGATCCTTCAGCTTGGGGCATCAGCTTTGGGGCTGCCTGGTGCAGAGCCTTGTTGCTGATACTTTTCCTTGGAGAAGCTAAGAATCGAAGGATGGAAAACAATATTTCATGCAATGGGAAGCCCTGCCAAGAAAAAGCAGGAGTAGCTATCCTATATTCAGGAAAAGTAGACTTCAAGCCAAGACTGATTAGAAGAGACAAAGAAGGTCACTATATATTGGCTAAGGTAACAATTCTACAGGACAGAGTAACAATTAAAAGACATACACACCAAACACCGACATATTCAGCTTCATAAAACAAACACTACTAGACATAAAAGATTGGATAAACATTAACACCATCATAGTGGGGGAATCCCAAAACTGTCACAAGTAGATCAACAAAATAAATAATCAAATGAAATGCGTGGATTGAATCGCATATTTGAACAAATGGACTTCATACCTGCACAGCGTTGTGCTCAACAATAGAATGTGCATTCTTCTCAGCAGCACATGGAACTTCTCCAGAGTGAACCACATGCCTGCCAATAATCATGCTTCAGTGAATACAGAAGTGCCAAAATTATCCTATGCATATTACCAAATCATGTGGCAACACAACTAGAAATCAGTGGTAAAAGAAACCCCAGCAGTTATGTTAGCACATAAAAATTAAATAATACCCCTGGATAATCAGTGGATCACAGGAGAAATCAAGAATTAATTCCTGGAATCAAACAACAATGCAATATACAAGAACCTAGGGAGTGCAGTGAAAGCAGTCCTCAGAAGGAATTTGCGTATGTGAACGCCCACATCAGAAATAAAGGCAATCTCCAACTAGTAACTTGATTTTGCACCTCATGGTGCTAGTAAAACAAGAAGAGTCCAAATGCAAAGCCAGCACAGAAAGGAAATTATAAAGACGGTAGAAAAATTGAGACTGAAAAACAATGCAAGAATCAATGAATGGAAGAGCTGATTCTTCAAAAGAGTAAACAAAATAGAAAAATACCTAGCCAGTCTCATGGAAAAAAAGCAAGCAAACACCCAAATCAGTGTAACTAGAAATCAAAAAGTGAAATCACAACAGATATCACTGAAATTCAGAGTATTAGTAACTCCTATGAAAATCTTTAATAAATTGGAGAATTCAAAAGAATGGATAGATTTTCAGATATGTATGAATGATTAGAAATGATCCAAGAAGATATGAAAATTGTGAAAGAGCCCATAACAGGAAATAAAATTGAAGCAGCAGTAAAATAAATTTTAAAATCTCCCAACCAAAAAACAGAACCCAATGCAGTCACTGGCGAGCTCTATAAGAATTTCAGAGAAGATTTAATGCCAGTACTCTTCAAACTCTTCAATCAAATCAAAAGGTAAGGAGTACTCCCAAAGTCATTCCTGGAAGGCAGCATTATACTGACTTCAAAACCCAACAATGATCCCCACCAAAAATTTCCAAATCAGGGTTGGGAGATAGCTCAGCAATCTAAGCACCTGGCTGGCAAGCACAAGGACCCTGGTAGGATCCCCCATACTGCATATTGCACCAGCCCCGCCCCAGGGTATACTGAGCCGGCCACCAAAACTGAGCATGGTGGTACATGCATGTCATCCCAGCACTGGGGAGGCTGAAACAGGAGGATTATTATGAGTCTGAGCTGCATAGTGAGGCCCTGTACCAAATATATAAATTAAAAAATATATAAAACAATACAAAATCAATCTCTTTAATAAACAAGATGCAAAAATCTTCATCAGGATTGTAGCAAACAGAATGTAATGAATCAGCATAAAGAACAAACATCATGACGAAGTAGACTTTAGCTCAGAGATGCAACAGTGACTTGACATATTCAAATAAACATGTGTAATGCACCTCATAAACAAAAGTAAACACAAAAGTCATCTGATTATCTCAACAGCTGCAGAAAGGTCTTTGACAAAGTGTGACATCCATTTGAGATAACAACCCTGAAGAAAGACTTTATCCCAATCCGTAAAAGCCTTTATGATAACCCTACTACCAACATCATTTTAAATGAAATAAAAAGCTGCATGTTTTCCCTTTAAAATGCAGAATAAGACAATGGTGTCCACTGTCACCATTCTTGTTTAACACAGTACTCAAAACATTACCCAGACAATGGAAAGATAAAAAGGGACATCGATGTGTAGGAAAGGAAGAAGTTAAATTATCATTATTTGCAGATGACATAGTCCTTTCTAAAAAAGATCCAAAAACTTCCACCAAAGGATTCATAGAATTAATAACCAGCAACGTAACAGGATACAACGTCAGCACAGATCAGTAGGGTCCCTGTGTACCTATAATGAACTCATTGAGAAAAAAATTATAAAAATACCATCTTCAAAAGTACCAAGAAAAATTATGTAGAAATTAGCCAAACAAGGAAGTAAAAGATCTGTACTATGCAAACTATAGTACTCCAAAAAAAGAGACTGAAGCGGCCATCAGAAAATGGAAAGATTTCCCCTACTGTAGGCTAGGGAGAATACATATTGTCAAAAGGTCCATGCTTCCAAAACGACACCCAGACTGAACGCAATCCTAATCAAAATACCAGCAATATTCCTTACAGAAAACAACCCTCAAATTCATTTGGAACCAGAAGAGGTCCTGCACAGCAAACACAATCCTGGGTAACAAGAGCAGAGAAGGAAATCTCACAATCCCAGAATTTGAATTATATTACAAAGCCACAATGCTGAAACCAAGATACACAAAAGCAGCTACGTGGCTCGATGGAGCAGAACTGAGGATGTAGGCACGACCACATGCACACTCAGTTACCTCATATTTGACCAAAGAGACAAAATACTCTGGAGGAAAGACAGCCCTTTAATGAGTGGGGCTGGGAAAGAAGACTGAATCTGGATCCACATGTCTCACCAGCTAGTAAACAAAAATCAAGTGGATCGAAGATCAAAATGTGAAGAAAATAAAGCAATCTGCTGGAAGATAAAATATGTGAAATTCTTAAAAGACACAAGCAAGGCAGGAACTCTATGAACGCCATGGTAACCGCACAACAAATAACAGCAGGAAGCAGCAAATAAGATATCCCACTAAAAGGCTCTGCATCGCAAAGGAAACCAGGGACAGAGTGAAAAGATACACGAATGATCTGTCTGCAGTCTATTCTCTGGGAAGCTAGTCTAACATTTTTCATAGTATTTTTATTGAGAAAGAAGTAGCGATGAGACAGTTTCAAAACAGGTTAGTAGGACAGTTCATTTTATCTGTGCTACAAAACATCATCCATAACGTGGACATAAACAGCTTCGTGCAAAAGAAATAAAACTTTGTCATAAACAAAGTGACTTTCTTGTAAGTGGTGTTGGATTGCCTCGAAGATAGAATTTAAAATATTTTGAAAACCTCGAGCAATGAACTGCGTCTTTTTCAGTATCTTAAGAAAAGAAACAATGCAGTTAAGTGCTAAGACAGAGAACTAAACTGTCCCATTGCAGGCGAGGAAGACGCTTCACGGCAGTCACGTGGGCAGAAGGAGCAGCGCGCCTGAGTCAGTGGACGCCTCGCCGAGAGTCCACAGCAACATGATCTCATACGCGAGCAGACACATGGCTTCACCGAAGAAGAAAACTATCTTGAGTCCTGCATGTCCCACGTTCAAAAGAAATTAACCAGGATGGAAACCTGACCTCAGATGATAACACAGGAGAACAAAACAAGTAAGCAAAGCGTTCTGCCACAGGGGTCTCAGCGGGAGAGTGACCCCTGCCTTCCAGCACCTGGCCAGCTCTGGCCTACACGACTTCAAAAGCCGAAAGAAGGCTGGTGTTGACACAGCACAAGGAGGAGTCCGCAGTTTCCCAGACAGCCCCAACCATGGCGGTGCTGCCTGGGCGCCCCGTGGCTCGAGCTGCGCTCCCACGGCTGGGGAAGCAAGCCTCTCGCTCAGCTTTTGCAAGAATCAATGGGGAGCTCAGACTAAATGACCTGCAAAATCTCTCAAACCCTGATTCCTTTACTCTCCCACAGTATTTAAAGGCAGCACAACAGGAGTGCCTGTGTGATAGCTTGATGACATTCAGTCACCCTAACTCATTAGCTTCCCGTGGACTGTGGCCATGACATCATGTGGGCAGGAGGCTAGGCGCTGGAAAGCCCGATGGGCGGTCATGACCGTAGGGCTCTGCTCTGTGCTGACGGTGCAGATGCGGGCCAGTAACTAACCTCTCTGAGCCTCAGTTTTCTGCAAGGTGGGGATGCAGTGAGCATCTTGCAGGTCTGTTTAATGACTGGCAGGAGCTAGGCAACAGATGTGGCCCCAGGAAGAGCCTCGGTCCACAACAGCTATTCTTACTGTCATTAGAGAATGTCTCAGACCCTGCTCCGCTTACAGCTGTGGAATCCTACACTCAGCACAACCCAGCGAACCTTGCCATCTTAAGTAAAAGAAAATACTGGCCGAACCAAATAAGAAATAAAAAAGTAACAATTTCAATTTAAGGAATTATATCAAACTCCTTTCTTCCCAAATGCAGAATCCTTCCAACTCTGATACCTTTCAGAGTTGCTTAAACAGCCACTTATTTAAATATCATGATGGAGCTTTGTGTAAATTGATAACTCCCAGCTAGAAACAAACACAGGCTCAGCAGTACCACGCAGAGGCAGCCGGTAGGCTGAGAACAGTCGCCAGAGCAGCTCCCCTCTCCACGCCTTAAACTTGAGGCAAGAGCAACATGGTTTCTCACCATGAAGCATATTGTTTTATTTTTCTTCATTTTTTCCATAGTGAAGTTCCCCGTAACATGTTAGAAGATCTAAATGTTGATTTTTTTTTTTTTTTAGCTCTCTCCCTCAGGGAGCTACAGAAAAGAACAAGTCTGAACACAGTTTGTGTTACTTTGTTTATCAAACTCTGATTGGAAGTATCAATCTTGGCAGCATTAAAAATACATAGAGTTTTGTACAATTTTCCAGTATTTCCAACGTGTCCTTCCCTTTGCTACTTTGATTATATTACAGGCCACATGCCTGCCAGCTACAGAGGGGTCACCCTGACCTGTAAGTGGGAGTCCACCGCAAGTCCTTTGTACTTGCAACTCTGTCTTTCTGGAACGAATTTGCCCTAGGTGTCCCCGCAGTGCCTTTCTGACCTCACTTAGAACTTGCTCAAGTATTATCTTTGGTGAACATCCCACCTAAGAGCATTCGCCACCATCATCAGTTACTGTACCTTGTTTTATCAGGTTTTCTTAATACTTACCACCTCACCTCCTGTACATGTATTTATTTATTTATAGTGCCAGGGATCGAACCCAGGACCTTACACTTGCTAGGCAGGTACTTATGCCTCTGAGCTATCTCCCCAGCTCCCTGGACATGTATTTAATGTGTCTTAATTATGACCCTTTCCTTGGAATCTAAGCCACGAAATAATGACCGTGGCTGTTTCCCCCACTACAGTAATCCCAGCGTACAGCTCAGCACACTGCCTACACTACATGTGACAGGGATGCAGAAAGCATTTGCTGAATGAATGAATCACTAACAGCTCTCCCGCTTGTGCTCCAAACTGGAAGAGGAGGGGGACAGATCAGAGAATCGCCAACTTCTTCCTTCCCGTGCTCTACCGCTCAATGACCCTTTCATTTCCTAAGATTCTGTTCTCAAGCTTTATGTATTTTTTAAAAAAGAGAATGTTTCCTAAGTAACAATATGTTTCTGATACAGCAAAAGTTCTAAGTAAATATGATGATATCTTCTCTATAGCAGAATACTTCTTACAGGAAAAAGTTACTATTCTATCTTTTAATCTATTGAGTACAGAGTCTGCAGGGTCTCGCTACCCAGACTAGACTCTAGTGATCCTCCAGTTTTCAGCCTCCCAAGCACTGGGATTACAGGTGTGTGCCACCATGCCCAGTTTCAATCACTCTCTCAGCTCACCCTACTGGACAGGGCAAGCGTGACATACCAGGGATTGAATCCCGGTCCCTGTGTCTGCCTAAGCAGGCCCTTTAATCCAAATGAATTCATTCTGTCTTTTAGACTTAATCCTCCAAAATGTCATCTCAAATATCCACACGCCAACAGACCACCAGTGTCACCGATTTGCTCTCAGCAGCTGGGTCTTCTTTTCACAGACATGCACTGCGTAAACCCCGTGTTTGCCTCCAGCAAGCACCCACCGCTACTTCACATATGCAAAGCTGGACATCAGCAAGAGTAAGGAACTGGACCAGGGATAGTGCTGCCTTGACACCGCCATATCCCTAGGACGGGGCGCACACAGGCACTCCTTAGAGTCACGGGCTCAGTGCTCCAGTGGTGGCCCAGGGCCTGAAAGCCAGAAGAACACAGGTCTGAGCCAGGTTTGGTTCCACTCTGTCTTCTTTCTCCCGCACTCAGAGTCAGGAAGTCAAGAAGAGACCCGGGAGAGTCCCAGGTGGCCAGAAGAGACCCAGCCCCCGAATGCTCCTCAGCCTGTCGCCTCTGTGCTTATTTGTGTCTGGACACTGTCTGCAATGGGGGGACTACAGAACTATATTGTGAAAAGAAAAGGAGAATCAGAACAAACCCAAGAATTCCAGTGTCGCGCCCGGCTCGGATGCGCACCACGCACCGAGCTCCAGCAGCGCCACCGCGGGCCCCTGAGCCTGGGCCTCCTCCCCCGCGCAGCATGCGCCCCCGGCACTCAGCTGGGCCCTCGGAATCTGCAGGCGTTGGTGAGAACTGACGGAAGAGGCCCCGGTCTGCACGGGTGTCACAGACTGTCTCCTGCGGCCAGCTTGTTCACTGAGACAAGTTACCACTAGGGGACACTGAGCTAGCAAGGAACCTAGACAGATGGAGGCGAATGCGAACACCCCGGGAGCTCTGGGCCCTCCCTCACTGCAGCACGGCGAGAGCCCTCCTCAGGGGACTCGGAAGAGCCGAGCTGTGAGGAGAGGAGAGCCAGAGCTGGGTAGGTGGCAGTGCTGGCATCGGCGCGCAGGTCTGTCGTCACCACAGCAGCCCTGAAAGAGAACGACCTCCCCTGCTCCTTTTCATGGTGGTGGGCTCTAGGCTTAATCCGAAGCTTTCTGAGCGTCTGCTAATATCCTGAGAGGGAACTCCTGACGACCTCTTGTGGATGTTAGCAGGAGATAGTGCCTGCTGCGCTCACGTAGTGACTTCTGTACACAGGCCGGGTAAAGCCCAGCCGCTTGTCCTTCCTCGACCAGAATGAAGGAAAAGATGAAATCTCCTAGGCCTGTGCCACTGAAGTCAGCCGCTCTCCCAATATTTTTTCTTAACACAAGACAGATTTTCTTTTCCCTTCCCCTACACTGGACACTATTTCACCAATTTCCTGTTTTAGATTACAAAAATATTTAACAGTAAAGATAGTGTCCTATGCTATGACACTTAATTCAGTAGAAGATCCATTTCCCAAGGCTGATCTCCATTAACATGACAGGACAGCTTATGGTACACACTGAAACGTTCAGAGAGTTAAAAGGGATGTTAATAATAATGATGAGAAAACACAGACATAAATGAATTTTGTGATCCTTTGATGCTTAAAGGTATTTAGAAACTATTGAGACATTTGCTATCTTAATGTGTTGCCTGGGGAAAAAAAACCTTTCTAGAAAAAAAAAAAGTTATATGAAAAGTACTGGTGCTTATTCTGTGCAAGAACTGCCTCAGTTCCCAGGGGGAGTTGGGGGTCAGGGGTGGGTAGGATACAGTCTGTCTCTTTCTCTCCCTCCCCCTCCCTCCCCCTCCCTCCCTCTCCCTCTCCCTCTCCTTCCCTCTTCCTCTTCTCTCTCTCACCCTCTCTCTCTCACACACACACCCATATGCCCCTCTGAATCTATTGTTCAAAAGCTTCCAGCATCTACTTTTCTTGTAAAGATCCTCTCCCTTGAATCCTGACCCCCTAAGAAACCCGTACACCCATGCTTGCCTTCTCTCTGTGACTTTTAAGAATGTCTCTGTGTCACTGTCATCTCAAAAATAGCTCTTTTGCTCCTTTTCTATTCTAAGCAACAGCTATAATTCATTTTGTTAGAATGACAATAACACGCCACTTACTCAGTTCATGTGCCCTACACAAACTGGTACCTCTGCTTGTTTAATATGAATATAAAAAGAGAGTGGAGGTATGTGCAGAAGAGATGTGTTAGGCTAACAAAATGCCCCGGGGTGCAGAAATCTGTGGTGTTATGTGGGTACGCGTCACCCATCAGGTGACTTCCCGTGAGCAACAGTCAGAATCCTTACTGGAAAATCCTACTGGAAGGAAGTGAACTGCATGAGCCCAACCGAACATT
The DNA here is from genome assembly GCA_002564305.1 of Octomys mimax. Taxonomy (NCBI): domain Eukaryota; kingdom Metazoa; phylum Chordata; class Mammalia; order Rodentia; family Octodontidae; genus Octomys; species Octomys mimax. Next base: position 15,537 of record NDGM010383595.1, on the reverse strand, counting down.
ACATAAAAAATTCTGACTGAAAAAAGAAGAAAGAGAGGAAAGAAGGCAGAGGAGAAGAGCTGCACTTCCCTGTTTCTGCTTCGTGGGCAGCGAACAAACGAAAGTTAGAAAATTTGCCATAAAAAACAAAGTATCTTGATTCACTCCTCAGTCCCTTCGGGGAGAAGGCAAGACGGCAGAGAGCTCTGTGTTCACACATGCCCGCGTGTTCACACATGCCCGCGTGTGCACACACACTGAACGCAGAAGTCAAAAAGAGAAGCATCCTATATTTAAAAAGTGTTGAAATTTTCTAGCCATGTCACCTTTTATTTCTTCTTTGGAGCAAGAGACACTTCAACTGTGGCTTTTAACTGACCTGTTTGTTCAAAATAGAAGGCTCTAACGTTTTCAGGAAGCCTTCAGGGTCACAGAGGGCAGAGGAGCTCGGGTGGAGGGGCTGCGCTTGTGAACAACTGGCAGCCAGGTGCGGGACACAGCCTGGCCGGGGCACCAACGTCTGCGGGCCGCTCCGGGCTGCGCGGCGCGGTCCCTGCGGCAGCCAAGCGCGCGTGTACGCCTTCCATGACTTCGGTGGTTGTCCTAGACAAACACTCGCATGTATCATTGTTTAAAATATAAAACCGCGGGCTGGGTGGGTCCGGCGCGCACCAGCCCTGCCGCCCGCGCGGCCGCTCTGCCGTCTCCTGCCGCCCTGGGCTCGCCCCAGCACAGACCGCTCAGGCCGCAGGAGCCGTCCTCGCGTCTCCAGGGACCCTGAAGACTGAGCCGCTGTTTGTCAGGTCAGTTCCCAAACATCACCCCTGCATGCTCGGCTCACACTGAAAAGCTATTGGTGAATTTGGTCTCTGTTAGCACACTGTTCATGGCTCCTTCTTTCCTGCCAAAAGCTAAGATCAACAAAAAAATAAAAGATTGCAAATGTTTTTCTCATAAATAAAAAGGCGTGATCCAAAGAGCGTCTTGTCTGGAGCCACAGAAGTGAGCAAGCAAAAGAAAAGGGAAAAACCCATCCTGAGCTCTGAAGCACACTTTGTCTCCGCGGGCGGGCGGCGCAAAGCTGCGGGGCACACGGCACCCTAATAATGAACTAGCTGCTCTTTCCGGGTCCCGCGGGGCACCAAGGACGTCGGGCTGTGTTTGTGTCATCTACCTGGAGTTATTACTCAGGAAACAGGCTTATGTTCCTCACTTAACGTGTTCTTTTTAAAGCACTAGAGCTGGCTTACTGAAAGAACCTTTTGTAAAGTAATGAAAGTTCCGCTCCTGCGAATTTTACCCTACGAATTGCCAAATCCTTTTAGCGTGTAGGATTTCCTCACAGTGAAATGCCCCCATTCAGTGATTTGACACAAAGGACATACCATGTTCAATTCCCCATAAAATCTAATGAATCGAGGTGGGAGGTAAAAATCTATTGCTGAGTCTTCTCCTTGCTATGAGGTGGGAGGAGAAATTGCTGCCTAGTTTGATAACCAGCAGTGTGTCTACATCATGCCTCCCTGCGGGAGCTTCACCCACAGCAAGAGTTAAGAGCGAAGCGAAGGCTCCCTGTCTATGTTAAAGATGCTGCAGTCATTGAAATTAGCTTTATCCTTCTTATGAAATCTATCATGTTGCACAAACATACCAACACATGTAGACTGCATGAAATGTCCAGGTCACGTGTCAGGCCCTCCTACAGAACTGTCTGTGTGGCCAGAGGTTGCTTTCCTTCTGTGATCCACAGAGTCCTGCCCACACCACTGGCGCATGCAAGCAGGTTGGAAGGGCAAGGAAGGTCCGAAGGCAGTGCCGACGCGGAAGCAGAGGGCCTCACCCAACCGACCCATTCCAACGCCCCAGCCCTTGTGCAACTTCCCTTTCCGGTTGCAGGCAGAACTCAAGAAGCTTCCCAAATCCTAGTTTACCAGTTTATCTGTTCACTCTGCTTTGTGTAGATAACAACTGGTAGCCCTTGGTGTCACCCTCTTACTCCAGCATGACACCAAGTCTTGACTGGTAATACTCCAGCAGGTGGCCCACCTGCAACAGGACAGAGTCCCTCACAAGGGTTGGGTCACAGCACAAATGACATTTTATGACAACCGTACATCAAAAGTGGGTTCTTCCTACCAAAACAGAGCAGAATACTTCCTAAGAGAGTCTTTTTGCCCTTAATCTAGTGCAGCATTCCCTTCTTTTGAAAAGGACAACAGCTCAAGTACTGTGACTTTCCCAAATGTATTGTATTTTGCTTAACTAAGAGGCAGTATGTGTGCATGTGGCCGGTCTCCAGCCCAGGCTTCCTCCTGAGCCGCGGGGCAGGGTGTACATTGGCTTCCATGGCGCTGAGCACCCTAGTTCTGCTGTGAAGATCAGCTTTCCCTTCTAAGAATGGCAGCGCTGAAAAGCGATCCCTCTGTCTAGAGCCAGCACCCTTCGCCCAAGCATATTATTATCTTAGTGATCTATTTCGTTAACAAAACACTTGATCAAAATTGAGTTAGGCCATCTGATAAACTGCATCCTTCATTGTCTGTTTTCATTTCTTACAAATTCAAATTTGGCACACAGTTTAAAGAGACGACTATAAGACATGGGAATGAAAACATATATCCTCAATGGTTTGGCAAAATGTTTCAGTTATAGAGATTCAGAATGATCTTCAAGGGTTAGCTTGTCCTGAAGAGAAACTAATGTCTACAGAGGCCACACTTTGCTCCAAAGATCATAAATAGGACCAAAATCTCCCCACCTCGTGTCCAAAGCATCTCCTGCTGTACCACACTTTCATGATTTACAGCTTTCAGCTAGTAAGCCACAGTCTATGAACCCCAGTCTCAATTTTTACAAATATTCTAGCACTTATCAACATTACATAAAACATTTTATAATAAGCTGCAATTTGAGGCAAGAACTATCATCTTGCCAAAAAAATTAGCAGTAAATCATATTACCTGGTGTTCTGACATATTATATCCCTTCAATCAAAGCTCTGAAGCTAGAGAAACCCAAGTACAAAGCCGGAAAAATAAATTGTCAGAGTTGGCCCCATTATCGGTGGCAGGCGTCAAGGCCACTTAGGGGTGGGTGAGAGAGTCTCCAATCAAGAGCACACATCCAGGGACAAAGACTGAGCACAAGACTGGAACAGAGGTGAGCTGCTCTGAGCCAGAAACCAGCCCCGCACCCAGATGTACTGCCCAACCTGGCAAGGCTAGGTAAGGGCCCTCAAAATAGCTCTGCCAACAGCCAGCAGCAAACACAATAATGCCTTGGAACACTAATGTTGTTTTTTAATGTCATCAAATTACTAGAAACTTCTGAATAATATTCCTTCTCCTGCCCCTACCCTCAGCATTATATAATCCACTGTTATGTAATCATCTATGACATTTCAATAGCCTTTTTATATTTTACCAAAACCCATTTTTTCCAGTTTTCAAGATGAAAATGAAAATGTCTAAAGGCATATGACTATCAAAGATTAAAAGTCATATTTAGCTGAAGACAACTCTCTAAACTAGCTCCTCTTATGTCTTATCTTCAGCCACTTGTAGCAGGCACACACACACACACACACACACACACACATTAAAATATGTGGAATCTTACATGCAGCTGGGGAAAAAACCAGGAAGGCATTTTTCATTCTACCAGTGTAGAATTTATCAAGTAAACTGAACCATACACATGACTCCACCCATCAGGAGGCCCTACTAAGCACCAGCAGGGCCAAGCCATCACAGTGGTCACTGTCTGCTTTTCTCGGGGATCATGGGTTCTCTTTTCTAAAGTGTTCTTGCTTACCCAGTGTCAAGCTTAAATACCACACTGATGCTTTGGAGAGAAAGAAGAATTCAATTCCCAAATGTGTCATGGAATCCCTCTCTCCCATGGTACACTGGCCAGCTAATAGTCCTAACTATCCACAAGACAGCAGAGCGCAGTGTGGGCACTTTCCACAGACTCAGGGAAGGTCATCTCACGCGGGAATTTCAAATTCAGCCCTCTCATTTTAAAGATAAGGAAACAGGCCCAGCAGCAGATGTCAGAGGCCCTACTTCAAGTTCCTCACCTTTCAATCATTTTGTCTATGATGGAAATCACAGGGAAACTACAGCAAATTAGAATCTTCATAGTAACACTACAGTCTTGTTACTGTCTTCCTGAGTTTATCAGCATGCACTCTACTGACTATCAATAATTACACTGCAAAACACAACCCTTGGCCATACCAGGTGGTTTGTAATGCCCATCTTCTGTGATTTGGATCTGATGTCCCCCCGAGTCTCGTGGCCTCAGAGGGGGGCTTCTGGAAAATGACTGGGTCATGGGGACACTGTGCTTATCAGTGGATGAAGCCATAGATGAGTTCATAACTGAAAGTGTTGTAGGAAGTAGACCTCGTCAAAAGAGGCAGGGGCTGGTGTACAACAAAGTGAGGAAAAGAGGAAGGAGGAAACAGATCCCTAGGACCCAGCAAGGATCTGAACCAAGAAATGGAACGCACAGGAAGAGTGAACAGAGGAACCTCAGGGCAAGAGATGGAAGTGGCAAGCAGCACTTTCTCTCTGAAGTCCAAGTCACAGCATGAAAGAACCCACAGATGTACAGTGGCCACAGATGTGCGGTGGCCCCTGACTACCTCAGAAGCCTCCACAGAGAAATGGAAGCATGGACCCTGCAGACTGCAGACGGTGGCCCCTGTCCTCTTCTGGGTCACACATCCTATGGGAAAGGGCAATAACCAGTCCCCATTTTGGAAAGGGGACAACAGAACTAAGAACGGAGCAGCTGTGGGTTGGCTCCATCTAAAGAAGCCAGGGTCAAGGTGATGTGCCTTGAAGTTCCAGCTGGCAGCAGGTACTTGGAATGTTTCGAACCCAAACAGTTTGGGTCCCAGCCTCACAGCTAGAAACCAGAAGCAGCCTGAGTATCAGAGGAACTAAATTAGCTACCCTGCTACCATAATCCTATAGCTGACTGCTGAGATCAATCAACATGGATCCAGGCTCTGTCTGCTCACCAGTAACAACAGAGACACACCCTAATGTGAACTTTTTCCCCTTTCTTTCTTCCTTTCACTTTTTTCCTTGGTGGTTTATTCTTGTTTTTATAAATGTGGACATTGTTTCTAGAGTTCTGCCTTTGTTATTTTGTCCTGTCCTTGTTTCTAGTTCTTCCTTCTTTTTTTCTCACCTGTTTCCTTCACCAAGTTTTAAGACTGTAATATTCCTTTGTCCTACAGCCTTGCTTCTATTCACTGCTTCGTCCATGCCTCTCTCTTTCTCCTAAACTCATTTAAATTTTCTTCTTTGAGAGTAAATTCTCCATACTGAGAAGATATTTACTACATTCAATTTCTGGGTTTTTAAAAAATATTTTATTGTATAACTTCAAATCTTGTTCATATATTTAAAGGTAGAAAACTAATAGTTACCATGGTCTGTCATCATCTAGACTGTGTTTGATGTTATTGTTATTACTAGTATACTACTTTAGTCAAGGTGATATAATTGTTCCAATCAGTTGCTCTACCTTGGATGGCAAGACTGATAGTATTTGAGGGTCTTAAACAATACCATAGGCCAGTGACAAAGAACTAGGGGCTAGATTAAATAAGCAACAACTTCTCATCTCCAATAAATTGAGGAGGTAGGATCTTGCAACAGACTCAAAACCACAAAGCCAGCTACACCTGGAAGACAACCCTGAGTAGTTATTGCCTAAGGATTCTTGATACTAGCAACAAAACTACCTATCATGAGCAATATATAAGCATCAACACAGAAATTAAACTTTAAAAATAGAAAATGATATGACATGGAAGCAAGATACAACACAAGACTTTCAGCTAGCAAACCTAGCAGACAATGAGGTGGAGCAATTTGAAAGTCACCCACCTGGACTCTCTGAAGTGGTCACAGCAGAAGTAGCAAAGCAAATGCATGACGTTCTTGAAAAATATAAAATCAGAAATAATTCTTCAGATAACTACAGAAACGGTGATCATAATGAAAGACATAATAAAAAGGATCTTAGGAAAGTGATAGAAACCATGAACACCCAGCATAGGAAAGAAATGGAATCTATGAAAGGGATTCAACCAGGATATTAAATCTATGAAATAGATTTCATAGATTAAAATCTATGAAAGGGATATACAGGATATTAAAACTTCTTTTGAATGTATTTACAGCATAATGTACCAGTGTGAGGACAGAATATCAGATCTAAGAGACAGATTTGTGGTTAATGACTATAGAAAGAAAGATTTCTTAAAAATAGCAAGAAACCATGAAAAATCAATCTAACAGCTCCAAAGAGAAATAACATAAGATTGATTGGAGCAAATGAAAAGGTAAGAAATACCTTTTCAAATGACATAGAGGCTGTCAACAGAAGTAATGGCAGAAAACTTCCCAAGCTAAGAAAATGAATTTGGCATACAGGTAAGTAAGCCACATAGAATTCCAATTAGCCATGTTCAAAAAAATCTATACCAAGGTATGTAACAGTCAAGATTCCAGAAATTTGACACAAGAACAAATTGTCAAAATCTGGTAGAGAAAATAAATGAATCACCTATAAAAGAAAGCCTATCAGAATCTGACAGCTGACTTTTCAACTCAAACCCTTCAGTCAAGAAGAGCTTGGAGTAAAGTATTTCAAGATATAAAAGAAAACAAGCTCCAATCCAGATTGATATAACTTACAAAATAATTTTTCAGAATTGATGGAGATATAAGATACGATCATGATAAAGAACATTTGAAGAAATTCATAACCAGCAAACCAGCACTTAAAATGTTCTAAGAGGTAACAGGGCTAGTCTGATAGCTCACAGACCAAAGCACCTGCTTAGGCAGAGCACAGCAGCCAGTGTTCGATCCCTGGGGTGCCGTGCCAGCCCTGCCCCCGGGGTGCACTGAGATCATGATTGAGACTGGGCGTGGTGATGCACACCTGAAATACCCACACTTGGGAGTCTGAAAACAGGAGGATCACCACGAGTCCAATCTACATGGTGAGACCCTGTAGACCCTGTAGACCCTTTCCTAAATACAGAAGGAAAACATGTTCTGAGGTTCATTTTAGAAGGAAACAAGAGAGACCACAACTCTGTGAACCCCAAAAGAATGAGTACACTGGAAAAGTTCAGTAATCAAATAGATCAACTACACAAAAATCTGCAAAGAAATACCAGAACAGAACCAAACTTTTGAGCAAATGGAATTGGTCGATCTTCCTAAAGTGTTCCATACAACAAGTGCAGAATGCACATTCTTCTTAAGTTAACATGGGGTATTCTCTAACGTGGACCACGTACTAGCACATGGAACATGCTTATGGAAATGCACGGGAACTGAAATTGTCCCGTGCATATTATCTGACCATACTGCAATGAAACCGCCATAAACACATGGAAATTAAATAACATCCTTCTGAACAAACAATGTGAAATAGATAAAATTAAAGAGGAAATAAGACAGTTCCTACATTTAAGTGATAATGCTGACATACCAGAAAGTCTAGGGCACAATAAAAGCAGTCTCATGAGGGAAATTTGTAGAAGCGAATACTCACTTCATAAAAATAGACAAATCTCAAATAAACAACCTAATGTTGAACCTTAATCTTCTAGAAAAAGAATACCAAGTTGAGCTCAAAGCTTGTATGAGGGAAAAAAATTATAAAGATCAGAGGAGAAATTAATGCAATTGAGAAAAAAATACAAAGAATAAATGAAGAATTGGTTCATTGAAAAAGTAAATGAAACTGGCAAACTCTTAGCTAACCTTGTCAAGAAAAGACTCAAATCAATGCAATTAGAAATGAAAAGGGTATGCAGCAGCCTGGGTTCGATCTCCAGCAGTGTGCCATGCCGGCCTGATCCCCAAGGTGCACTGAGATGGTGATTGAGACTGGGTGTGGTGATGCATACCTGTAATCCCAGCACTTTGGAGTCTGTAAATAGGAGAATTACTACAAGTCCAATCTATATAGTGAGACTCTGCATACCCTGTAGACCTTGCCCTCAATACAGAAAGAAATGAAAAGGGTAAAAATCACAGCAAATTCTGCAAAAGTCCAGAAGATCATCAATACCTACTTCAAGAACTTATATTCTGATAATACCAAAAAAGCAAAAGAAATGGAAGGATTTCTAGATACACATAAATCACAAAAGCTGAATCAAGAGAATGTGAAAACTCTAAATAACATAATATCAATCAATGAAATTGAAGATGTAATTAAAAACCTACCAGTAAAGAAAAGCCTGGGTCCTGACACATTCAGGGCTGAGTTCTACAAGAACTTTAGAGATGAACTAATGCCACTAATGCTGAGAGTCTTTAAGAAAATTGAAGGGAAGCAGTACTCCCAACCCAGTTCCTGGAAGCAACCCTTACCCTGCTACCAGAGAAGGATCCAAAGAAAAGAGAGCTACAGACCAATCTCATTAATAAATGTAGACAAAAAAAAAATCCTCAGTAAGATACTGGCAAAGAGAACGCAACAAATCATCAAGATTATATATCATGACCAAAAAGGATTCATCTGAGGAATGCAGGGATGATTCAGCATTTGCTAGTCAACAAATGGAATATACTACATTAACAAAACTCAGAACAAAACCACATGATCATCCCAATATATGCAGAAAAAGCATTTGACAAAGTCCAAACCCCGTTCATGATATAATCCTACAGGAACTTGGAATAGATTGTCTGTATCTAAATCTATAAAATTCATCTTTGACAAAGAGCCAATATTATAGTAAATGGACAAAAAATGAAAGCTTTCACTCTGAACTCAGAAATGAGCCAAGAACAAGCACTGTTGCCACTCTTATTCAGTATAATTTTGGAAATATTAGAGCAATAGGCAAGAGAAAGAAAAGGAATAAGAATAGGAAGGGAAGATGTCGAATTATTATTTGCTGAAGACATGATACGTTATATGGAAAAGCTCCACTGAAGGTTATCTAGACTTAATATGCAAATTCAGTAGCAACACTCAAAAATCAATAGTATTTCTGTACATAAATAACAAACTTACTGAAAGATAAATTAGGGACATAATACCCATCCCAATAGCATCAAAAAAAGATACACTTAGAAATTAATCTAATGAAGAAGTGAAAGACTTCACGCTGAAAATTCTGAAAAAGGAGATCAAAGAGAATATCAGAAAATGGAAAGCTATCCCTTATTCTTGGGTAGGAGAAAGCAATATAGTAAAATGATCATACTTTCAAAATTGTTATACAGATGTAATCCAATCCCAAGCAAAATACCAATAACAGACCTCCCAGAACCAGACAAAAGAATTCTAAGATTCATTTGGAACCAAAAGAAACTAGAATAGCAAAATCAATTCTGGACAACAAGGGAAAGGCAGGAGGAAAAACAATCCCTGACTTGAACTTATACTACAAAACTACTATGATAAAAACAGCACAGTACCGACAATAAATAAATAAACAAACACCCAAGGATCAGTGGGATGGATTAGAAGATGAAGAAACAACTCCAAGCATGTTTAGCCACCTTTTCTTTGACAAAGGGACCAAGGGGAAAGAGCCAAGAAACTGTTTTTCTAAGATCTTACATTCTAGTGTCCCCGTTGTGTGCTTCTAGCCCCCCTCTGCTTTTCCAATGACAGTGCTTATCAAATGTTACCTTAATCACATGTATCTTCAGCTCCATGAAGAGAGAATCGTGTCCATCACATTCATCATGATATGCCCTAGACCAAGCATTGGGTCAACTCAACAACTCATTAAGTTATTCAACAAACATTTATTAAAGACCTACTTGTAACTATCTCTGTTCTGTTGCTTGACATACAGCACAGAGTGAAACAGAATGTCCCTGTCCTCAAGGAGGTTACAATGCAATGAAAGTGTTAGGTGCAAGTGATTGCCCGTCTCAAGTCCCTTTCCCTCAGCCATAATGTTCTCTCCCAGTTTCTGTGAGTGTAAGCTTCACATTCCAGCTGCCAACTCTGAAGAAAATTGCTCTCCCTAGACAGTGACTTATGAAGAGCAGGCCTCCTACCCCCAGAAGTTATCAGTACACTCAAGATCTTCTATTTCAAACCTGGGCATCCTTGAAGTGACATCCATGCCTGGCCACCTCATCCCCACTCCTTTGTCCCCATGCAGTCAGGTTAGGGGTGGGGGTAGGGTTAGGGTTAGGGTTAGCACTAGGGCTAGGGTTAGGGTTAGGGTCAGAGTTAAGGCTAGGGTTAAGGTTATGGTTAAGGTTAGGTCAGGGTTAGAGTTAGAGTTAGGGTTAGTGTTAGTGTTAGGGCTATGGTTAGCATTAGGGTTAGCACTAGGGTTAGGGTTAAGATTAGGGTTAGGGTTAGAGTTAGGGATAGGGTTAGGGTTAGGGTTAGGGTTAGCATTACAGTTTGTGTTAGAGTTAGAGCTAGAGTTAGGTTTAGGTTTAGGGCCAGGGTCAGGGCTTGCCTCTTGGCTAGTGTTTCTATCTATCCAAGCTCCTTTCTATTGGCTGGCACCATCTCAGCACACCGCCCACTGTCTCCCTCAGTCTCCACCTCCAGAATCCCAACCCCTCGCAGTAGGAATGCAACAATGAGCCTGGAAGGGTGTAAACACATGTTTTATAGGGCCCAGCCTTATATCTCTGGAGCAGAAGTGGCTGACTGGCAAGCACAAGTTCCCAAGTTTTATCCCCAGTACTGCCTAAAATACAAAAAGAAAAATTTAGACATGTGCTTTGTGAGGAATGGGAGAAATTGGGGAAAGGTGCTAGGACCATGGAGTTCCTATTTGAAATCAAGAGGGAATGGAGAGTCCTAATAGCTAGGTGACTCTTGTGGGCCCAGAGCATTCGAAGATGTGAGCAGTGTGGCTCTCTGGGATGAGGACCATCTCAGGGTCTCTCATGCTGAGGAGCATGAGGAAAGGAGACCCTACTGGTTAAAGGCTGGCAGGGCTACTGGCAGTGGTGGATGTGAATAAGGAGGATTGTCCTGGGCTTTCTCTCCGCTGCCATAGCCAAAACACTGAAACAGGAGCAAAACTGCATATGAAATGTCATCTGATAATGATTCAGTCTCCATAGAAATGATAGAATCTGCCATCTCTGTAAATGACAAAGCGTATGCTTCATAATTCATCATGAGGTACAAAGCTACACATAGCATACAGGGGAGTTCTCCGTTTCTTGTCCATATTTTTTCATGAAGGATCCTTTTCTCCTTCCATGCCTATCTCTCTTCCCACATGTGTTCCATTCATCCTAATCTGTTAGATACTGATTAAAAATATCAGCTTTATTACCAAGGAAGACAGGGCAAGAGGTGGCTCAGGGCATCGAACAGTGGCTTTCTGCGACTGCACCTTCCTCTCTGCCACCCTAGGTCTCTTGGACAAGGACAGGGCAGGCATACGCAGAAATGGGAGCTGGCCCTCTCTGTGGAGGTCTCTCAGGAACAGAATGAACTAGGTGGGGAGAGCAGGGAGGGCTGGTCGAAGTGGGGGGGTGACTGCAAAGTGACACTGAGGGAGGCACTTCCATGGGGCACCAAGAAGCCTCCCTCAGCTTCAATCTCTGGAGCTCAATGTTCTTTAATCAACCAGGTCAAAGGGCTGTCCTCAGGATAAAGCTTAATTTTACAATAAGCTGTATGATGAAACACGTATTAATTAGCACTCTGAAAGCTGAGAGCCCAAGCCCAAAGCAGATCTGGAAAGAGAACTCAGGTTTCCTAATTCCTGTATTAAATGTATGATCTACTGGTACACAGAGCATAGTTTTCTTTTATTAACTGTTGTTCATTTGTTCGTTTGTTTGTCTGTTTAGTGGGTTGAACTGGGGTCATTCGGGAAAGGGGAAGTGGCCGTGGGCAGGCTGGCAGGTCTCGGGGTGCTGGGGCAGGGGCTGCACACTTCTTACCAGCTAACACTGCGGGGCACCCTCAGGAGACGACATCCCATAAGAGCCGCATGCACCGCAGGCTGGGACCAGAAAGCCTGGGCAGTGTGCGGTGGTCGCACACAGATGCACAGCAACCTTTGGATTTCAGAAAAGGAGGGGACTGGGAGGACAGCAAAGGAACAGAGAGCTCCTCTGGCTGCCAGGTGCTCTACTCTGACTAAAAGACATCCAATCAGGCCAAGTCTTCCCAAAGCAGCAGGGGCATACAGAATCTCAGCATCTGCTGCTACCGCCCCTCCCACGCACTTCCCTCCATAGCCGCCTCACTTCATGTGTGTCGATTACTTTGGAGACAGGGGTGAATACCAGAGCCTAGAAGCCAGCCAGCCAAAACACAGCAGCAGAGCTGTGCGCAGACTCTGAGTCTTCTTGGACAGAGAGTCTATAATCAGACAAAATAATCTTTTGGCTTACATTGTCTACATTGGCTCTTTAATTGTATTAATTTTTGACCTTCCAAATTACTTTGGCTCTACTAAGCAGTGGGAATTGTGCCAAACACAGGGTGGACATGGTTTCAGTGATCCACAGTTGGGACCCCAAAGGTCACAGCCTAACCTAGCCCTACCACTCGACCTTCAGAGCTCTGGTTCACAGGACCAACCAAGACCATTTCATGAAGCAGCCATTTGTTCCAGACATTACTTTAGAGATTTTATCATATCCAAATAATGCTGACACTAACAACATAGCCAGGATCAAAATAAATGCCCACAAAAGCCCTGGCCTTGTACATTGATCATCCTAATCCAGTCTAAGCCTATGCTCCCAGGATTGTAGAGAAGAGATTCTGTCAACAGACCCATCCCTGTCTGCTCTAGTTTGCTTTGCACAGATAAAATCAGTAGCCAAGAATCAGAGTTTCACTGATGGCCCCAGTTCTCTCACAAATACACTGGCCAGGATCAGGAAAGAGCAAACCAAAGGTAATTCAGTAAAATCCTGTGGCTGTGCAAGACACATCCAAATACGGTGAAAGGACAGGAGCACTTGTTTAGAAGGAGTGTGAGTCTACAAAGTGTTATCTCTGGAGAGGAACTATTCAAATAAAAAGATATAATCTTGAAATAATGGTTACATTGATATAATCCACTGTGAAAGCCTCCAGCCCCAGCTGTGGCATCTCCCAAGTTCGAGCTCAATCAGGCGCAGTGGGAACGGCGCTATCTCTGCGCCTGGATCCACCGAGACAGACACTACCACCTACAAAAGCACGAAGCCTCGTGCCAGTTGTCAACTGGAGATAATCCCTGAAATCGCGGGGCCACAGAAAAGCTGCCCACCTTTGAGCAAGGAAACAAGAGTCAGAGGCTGTGCTTGAGGCCATGAGATTAAATGTCACACCCCTGGTAAATTCAGGTAAGTAAAGGCTCCTGCCAGCATTCGGTTTTATGACGTGTGCTGCCGAAGCAAGCACAGCCGGCCGCCAGCGTTCAAATGGAGAGATTAGATTATGTCCCCTGGAGCAAGAATCCAGATTTGGATCCAGAGGACACAGGCCAGGCGCTGGCTAAGGAAAGGACAGCCGCACTGAGAGTAGACAGCGCACGCTTCCCTCCACCGGACTCTCCACTTGGGTTTCCCCTGGGCGCTGACCTAAGTGATTTCTGTAGTGAAATTGTTATCAAAACATTCAATTGTCAAAATAGCTATTTTTGCCTCTAGTAATCAAATTAGTGATGCTGATAAATTATAGTTTATGATCCTTTAAACTAGTTACCTTTGAGGTAGCAATAAAAATTATAACTGAAAAATAGCAGTTACTGACTTTCTGAAAGAATATTTGCATAAGATTACCTAGCTTTTGAAATACACTTTATTTTAAGAACTTCACAGTTCTTAACAGCCACAGTAATATACGTGCACCCATGTTTATAGCAGTGCAACTTGTCATAGCTAGCTCTTGGAAACAACCCACATGCTCATCAACTGAGGAGTGGATAAAAAAGATGTGTTTTTATACAATGGAGAACTACTCAGCTATAAAGAAAGACAAACTGAATGTTTTTACAGGTAAATGGATATAACTTGAGACCATACTCACAAATGAAGTAGATCAAACTCACACACATAAGTATCATATTGTCTCCCTAGTGTAAGAAACTGAAAGAATAAATAAGATCCAAAAGGTACAGTAGATGCAGTGAAAGGGAAAGAAACTGCTCAGAAGGAAAGAACACCTGGGGGGGGAGAAGGGGAAAAGAGAAAGAGGGAAACACGCTCAAGACAGCTAAGGTAATTTCACTACGAATTTCTATTAGTTCATTGAAAGGAACAGTTAGCACTTATATTATTTGATCAATTTCTCATGCCAGTTCCTAGTCACCTGAGAAACTACTCCGAAGATGACAATATGCAATATAATAACTATTCTTAACTTCCTATCATCTTGTTTTGAAATTCTGTATTATTTTTATTAGTTTTTAAAATTCTCTTTAAAATTAAAAAAAGTACCAAAGCACAGATCCAGGAATCTCACAGCACATCAGTGAAGCCATTGACGCTTGTAAGATCTTTTAAATCTTATAACTGAGCAAATCATATTTAAACTACAAAATATCAATGATGAGCAAAAACTGCAAGAGACTCTCGAGAAAAATAACAAATACAGCTGATGTTTGATGAAGGCGACACAAGAGCGCAAAGGGTCTTTTCCACACATGCTGCTGAATGAACTAGACCTTCACAAGCAACACTGCTAATAATGTAATAATAATAATAATGATAGAGGCAGACTTGCTGCCGCCACCAATGAACTGCAAGTGAAACGCGGCGCTGAGTAGAAGACTTCTAGAAGTTGGACAAAATCAGGATGATGGGGCCAGCGAGATAGCTCAGCTTTCTAAAGCACCTGCTTAAGCAAGCTGAGGTAGGCTCAAGGGACCGTGGTTCAATCCCTGGCACCACAAGTCATGCCAGTCCTGCCGTCAGGGCAGGCTGATCTGGCAAATAAGTAAATAACAATAATAATAATAATAATCAAGATGATATCGGGCTTGACAGTGACCTTTTATCTGAACATTCCTTTTGTCTCAACACCAAAAGCACAGACCTGGAAAGAAAGATTAAGAAGCAGGGCCTCATTAACATTAAAATATCTATTCTCTGAAAAATTCTATCACGAGAATAAAAAGACAAGCCACAAACCAGGAGAAAATATTTTGGGGGAAAATAATAATGTAAATGCATACATATAAATACAAATATTAATTTGAATATTCAATAACTGTTATCCAAAATATATAAAGAGCTCTAAAACTTAATAAGAAAGCAATACAACCAAAATGTAGACCAAATCTCGCTGCAGGTCACTAAAAAAGATCTGCAGATGGGAAATCTACATATGAAAAGACACGCCATATCATATATCAACAGGGAAATGCAATCTAAAGCATGGGTGCCACTGCACACCTGTTAGGATGGCCACAATCCAGAACTCAGAAGATGCCGCGTGCTGGCAAGGACGCAAGTGGCTGCGCAGAGTGGCACTCGCACTACAGAGGAACATCTCCTAAGTGTCATCTCGCACAGCAAAGATGCTTGTCTCGTAGCCCCAGTGACCCCTGAGCCCCCCCCC
>NDGM010383006.1:0-11229 GCA_002564305.1 Octomys mimax | reverse complement strand
GAACTCAGATCCTTGTGTTTGCCAGTCAAGCGCTTATCCTACTGAGCCATCTCCCCAGCCTCATTTTTCAATTATTGATAAAACATTTAACCCCCTGCGCTTTGTGGTATTTCTCAGATGTGTTCATGATCAAAAAGGAGACCAGCTCCCTCAGTAGGAGTTTCCCAAACTATCTGAATATGTATCTCTTCTACGCTTCAAAGCTTTGGCCCTCAACAATTATGATTTATTATAAATTTAGTCTTTTGGTATCTGCATGCAATTACTCAGCCAAATGGTCTCTATATAGCATTTCAGTTTTTCTTTCTCACATGCAGTCTCCATTATTCCGTTATCTCTGACTTTTTTGTTAGAAAAGATTTTAGCTCTTTTACCAGGAGATTCAGACAAACAGGCTGGTCATGGATTGATAGCAAGTTTCATCCATTAATTGACAAGTGAGATGCTTTTCCTAACAAGAGACTTTTCTTCACCTGCTAGATTCCTTCTTTAGTGTCGCGTCTTTGGCCACTGAGAACTCTGTCATCGTCCTATCCTGGTATCTGTGTGAACAACTGTACTGGGTAAGATTATGGACCACATTGTAAAAGGAAATTCTGTATTTATATTGCATGTTTACATCAGAAAAATTCACAAAGGGCCGGCCAAATAGCTCAGCGGATTAAAGTACCTGCAAACAGTCTCAGGGGCCAAGGGTTCGATTCCCAGGCCTGCCGTGCCGCCCCGCCCCTGAGGCGTGCTGAGACAGCACTTGAGACTGGGTGTGGCGGCGCCCTTCTGTAATCCCAGCTCTTGGGAGGCTGTAAACAGGTGCATCACTATGAGTCCAATCTGGTAGTCACACCTTGAACACTCTACAGAGCCTTCCCTAAAATACATTTTAAAAAAAAGAAAAATTCACCCAGCTCATTCAACAGTGGTGAGACATTTGAAGTCTAAGATATACCAAGATAGTTGACAAGATGAGTCGGACAAACCACAGTTACAACCAATAGGAGCGTCTGCTCTGCTGGATCAGATGCCATCGTGTCTGTATGTGTCCTCTCTTGGCAAATGCTCTGAAATTCTTTGGCCCTGGAGTCCCAGTAAAATCCAATTTCTTCTTTTTCCTCTCCTGTCCTTTCCTCATACTTCCTGAAGATTGTTGAAGGAGAATTCTCAGGGTGCAGGACCACAGAGGCATCCCTCCAAAATTACGAGTTAAGCTGCGTGTGGTGGCACATGATTATAATCCCAGCCCTCAGGAGGCTGCGGCAGGAGGATCACTGTGAGTTTGAGGCCAGCCTAGGCTACATAGTATATCCAGGCCTCCCTGAACTGCATAGCAAGACCCTGTCTCAACAAAACAAAACAAAACAAAAAATTACTGGACCAGCGATATAGCTCAGTGGTCTAAAGTGCCTGCTTAGGCAAGCACACAGGGGCCCTGGTTCGAATCCCAGCACCACATGCTGCACTAGCGCTGCCCCCAAGTTGGGCTGAGCAAACCCCTCCCAAAAAAAAACAAAGTAAAAATACTCATCAAGACAATGGGGACCTATTTTATTTCACTTCGTTTTAATTTCTACACATCCACATTTGGAGTTATCTAGGGTAACAGTTTCCCACCGTGGAATGCCTACTGAGCAGAAAATGTTACTTTCACCTCTGCGACAAGTACGTGACAGAAGCACATCCAGGATACCACCCCCAAGAAGAAGCTGTGGTCAGCCTTGTGGAGCTTGTCTTGCACCCGCTGCATGGAGTTCAGGCCTCAAGCACTGGCCCTGGGAAAGCATCCTATTGGTTATAAAATGCATCCTACGTACCACATGACACGTGCCACGGGACATGGGACATGTGCCACATACCACTGCTGCAATGGCGTCAGAGGCGTCAGGCAGTGCAGACTATAAGCCGGCAACAACACGTCAGGATCCTGCCCACCATTACAAGGAATAGCTAGCGTGGCAGTGCAGCGGATACAGTCTGAAATGTGGTTGAGTATGATAAGGAATGTTGTCGATATAATAAGAAATCAGGCAAAGAATAATTCCTATCTCTTAATGTTAGAAAAAATGAAGTTCCTACCTGGGCCAATGTTGCTATCTGTGATGGTTAGGTTTATGTATCCCCTAGCTAGGATCCAGTTATTTCAAGCTCTGTTCTAAGTGCCACCGCACAGGGACTTGGGAAGAGAGTTTGACATGGACAGTCGACTGACTTTAGGTAACAGGTATTACTGGAAACAATGTATGTAGATCTCATCTAATCAGATGAAGGCTCTAAGAAAAAAAAAAAAAAATCTGAAGTTTCCAGGAGCAGGAACTTTGCCTCGTGCCAACCCTGCGAAACTCAAGCTGGCTGGCACCCGCATTGCAGGAGATAACTCGCTGTAGTCCGCGTGCATATCCTGCTGGCCCTGCTCCTCTGGCGAGCCTTAACTGATACACTACGGCACTTTGCTAAAAGCCATAGATCCGGGTCCTGGATGCACCCCGGGCCGACCTCTGTCCCTCCGCTCCTCGTTCCACCAATGACTTGCAGTGCTCGCACTTAAAGCAAGGTGGCGCTGCTGTTCCGCTCGACACCCGGCTCTCCGTATTGGGGACGCGCCTCGCAGCCGTGGGCCTCGCAGCCCTGCGCCTCGCTTCCCCGGGCGCCCAGTGACTCAGCGGATCCTGCTAAGGCGCCCACTGTGAGCGCGCTTGCCATGGCTATCCACAGGAAAGCTCACTTTGCGGATGCGTCCTTCCGCCGCGTCTCTTTGCTAACAAGTAGCTCGCTCCCAACATTGTTAGGGTGACTCCACTTAACCCCCAGGGAACAGGAAAAGCCCCAAGCCAGTAGCAAAGGTGAACGTCATGTTTCAGCTGCCCATGTTGTCTTGCTTCTGTCTGCATCGAAAGAAAGGCCACTTACTCAATATTCTGAGTTTTCTTTCTTTTCAGATCCTCAAGGTTGCCTTGGAGGGGGTTGAGCCCCTATAGCCCGGCGTTGCGGCGTGCCGTTTGTATGTTTAGACATGGGCATGACTCATCCTGACCTAGGACGCCAGCTGCCCGCATCCCGGGGGACAGGCCCTGTCCTGTCTGTGCCTCCCATAAACCCCTCTCCCCACAATCCTGCGGGTGGTCAGAACCCTGTCCTGACATTAAGCCCTGGATTTGACCACAGAACTGGAAGCATTTTAATTTCACAGGCATTTCCAACCTTTGTGATGTTTTATAAGAAAACTTACATAGGCTTGTTTTAAATTTCTGCTCTGTGTATAGGGAAGCAGAACCAGATAACTTTGCTTTTCAGATTTCTGCTTGGCATGAAGGGAAAGAGGACCAGATATACCAAGTGACCTTCGAAGGTTACCCAGTGAGTCATAAATAGAAACAAAGACCCTTCCCTTCCAGCTAGTGGTGCCCTCCTAGAATTTCTGCCTTGCAAGTGTGCCTTGCCATGCCCCACCCTCCCCAGGTCCCCACCCCCTACCCCCAACCCCATCTCCACCCTCCCACCCCACCTCCAACCCTCCACCCCATCCCCACCCCCCCCACCCCACCGCCACTGCTAGGCCTGTCCTTAAACCTTTAGCCCTTGGTTCTTTTTCCAAGTGGACTCATTCAGTAAGTAGAGAGACACACGTGTGCGCTTTGGAAGCATGAAGCCATCGGCCACTGATGGTGTCACTGTCATGACGTAATGTACACTGACGCATCACCTACCTGTTACATTGGAGTCTGACTTTGAAAATGCATATACGGGGCCTGCGAGATAGCTCAGTGGACTAGGCGCCTGCTTAGGCAAGCGCAGGGACCAAGGTTCAATCCCTGGTCCCTCATGCCATGCCAGCCCCACCCCCAGGGCAAGCTGAGCCACCACCGAGTCCAGGCATGGTGGTGCACACCTGTAATCCCAGCACTGGAGAGGCTGAAAACAGCAGGATCACTACAAGTCTGAGCTCCATAGCAAGGCCCTATACGAAATACATAAAAAAAGAAAGAAAATGCATACAATCTCCCCCTTAAGATACACATCTCAGGGTAGCAGATGAAAAACCCTGATAGATTCTATGAAAAATAATCAGTTCAACTCTATCATTTATCTTCCAAATTTACTAAAAGTCACATTTTTTCCACAGCCTTCCCTTTCAATATCATTGGAGTATCATTTCCTGTACTCTCGTTGCAGTATAATTTAATTTCCCAAATCAGATTATAATCACTTTGGACCATAGAGTGTGATGTGTAAGCAGTGTTCTGTATTAATCCATTTTCATAACTACAACAAAATACCTGAGACAGGATAACTTGATAAAGAAGAGGTGCACGTTGAGTATGGTGGCGCATGCTTGCAATCCCGGCACTCGGGCGCGGAGGCAGGAGAATTTGCCACAAGTTCAAGGACAACCTAAGCTACATAGTGAGATCCTGCCTGAATAGCTAAGTGGCCTTTATGTCTTCTAGAGAGTGGGCTGCTTTGGCCCACACTGATGCTTCTCACGCCGTGCCTACAGAAGCTGTCTTTTGTAGTCGGAACTAGAAAGACACACATGGACTCAGTATGAAGTCCTTGGGAGGCCAAGGATATGATAGCAGTTACTCTCCATGGTGGAAACTTGTTATGAACTATAACTGTAAGTAAGTGTTCAAACTGTAGATTTTTCCTGGAAAAACATATTGGCTTAAAAGGACTAGCGAGCTGCCATAGCAAGGGTGGTCATCCCACCCTGGATGGCTCTCTGTCTTCCACGTGAGCTCTGAGACCCCCGGTGAGCCCCGTCCTCACCTTGTGGCCCCTGCAGATCTTTGTATCTGAATAATAATCTTAGTTTTGCTTTAGATAAATTAATGAAAAGGACAAGGCGGCCTGGCAGAATCACCCCATTTGGGTTGAAATTTGATTTGTCTTGATCAGGTATAGATTCTTTAAAACAAGCCAACGACCTACACACACACACACACACACACACAAAATACAGAACCAACAAAAACTCGTGTCACATATGGGAACCAGTGACACCTACATCTAGTGATAATCCTAACAAATCCTTTTTCCTTCCTGAAGCTCAGGGTCCATTCAGGGGAGAGGCTCCCTAATGATTATTTTAAGGAGAGATAAACTCAACTAGCTGGAATGTCCTGAGTCTCCCAGGGTTGGCACAAGGCAAGAGATGACGCAAAAGTCAAGCCTGTGTTCTCTAAGAAGCCACCGCTGCCCAGCTGGAGTAAAGCATCCGGCTTTCAGAACCCTCCAACCCAGAGGCAGATCCCCATCCACCCCGCGATCTTAATGCAAAGGATTCTGACCATCTTCTCCTTCCCCCAAGATCTAGGGTCCATTTGCCTTGGAGATCCAAACATTCGAAGTTTCTAACTGAGAGTTCTCGGGAGTCAAGGACGGGAGATAATAAAAGTTGCCTGCGGAGTTCAGCCCAACAGCCCCCTCTTCCCGGGGGTTCTGCACCTATGTGGAGCCTTTGCTCTTCTGGGGAGGTGGCCAGAGGGCTGGGGGTGCTCTGCTTCCTCCTCACTTCCTGCTACTTGTATCTTCTTGCCTGGGCCATCTGGTCTCCCAGGAATGTTCACTGAGACACAGGCTCCCTTGTGCTTGTTGTCATTGTCATCAGGGCAACTTCACCATAACTGCCAGCCACGGATCACCCTGCCATCTGGGGACCCACTGCCAGCTGCGGATCACTCTGCGATCTCGGGACCATCCTTGAACCCACTGCCAACTACAGATTACCCTGCCAATTGGGAACCCACTGCCAGCTACGAATCACCCTGCCATCTGGGGACCCACTGCCAGCTGCGGATCACCCTGCCATCTGGGGACTCACTGCCAGCTGCGGATCACCCTGCCATCTGGGGACCCACTGCCAGCTGCGGATCACCACCATAACTGTACCTTTGCCGGGAGCTCTGCATATTTAATTGTTTCATCATCACAGCCCCTCCTGAGGTTGGCGCTACTGCCTCAGTTTTCCAGGTAAGGACACAGCCTCTGAGAAACGCAACGCCTTTCCACATCACCCAGCAGCCAGAACTGGAGGTCACTGCCCCACCCCACAGCCCTGGTATCTTCTGTAAGCAAGCTTCATTTTATTTGTACTACAAAATATTTTCAATGATGAAATTAAAATATAAGAGAAAGAAATTTTGGAGGAAAAAGGGGAAAACGAGCTGAATAATCTTTTTAAAATGAATTTCCTTGAAAGAAATACAGGACAGAAGCTTTAATTCAAGTGATACCGATAGAAGTCATTCAGGTTAAGGGCCAGCCACCTAGCTCAGCCTACTAAAGTGCCTGCTTAAGCAGGCACAGCGGGCAGGGGTACAATCGTCTGTGTGCTGTGCCAGCTCTGCCCTCAGGGCACACTGAGATGGTAAATGAGACTGGGCATGATGACCCGCGCCTGTAGTCCCAGCACTGGGGCAGCTGAAAATAGGAGAATCACTACAAATCCAATCTTGTAGGGAGATGCTGTAGACTTGTACTAAACACATAAAAGGATAATTTTAAAAAGTCATTCAGGTTAAATCCTAACATGAAAAGACAAAGCAAAGACTTGGCATGGTGGTGCGTGCCTTAATCCCACCTCTGGCAAGGCTAAAACAGGAGGATCACTACGAGTCTGAGCTGCATAGGGAGACTCTGTACCAGATACATAAATTTTTTTTTAAAAAAGACAAAATTGGTATCTGAAGAATAAAAATCTGCTGCATTAATAGAGAACCAGCGCGTCTTCTTTCTCTCAGCAGCAGCTGGGCAGGGTGGCTGGAGCTCGGGGTGTCTCAGGAGGCAGCACTCAGCCCGTTAGCCGAGGACTTCTGTCATTGGGATGGATGGTTGGGCTCGGCTTCCCAACTCACTGATTTTGCAGCTGGCAGGAAACTGAAGCCCCCGCGGCATGGGCCTCTCCGTGACGTGGCAGATGGCTTGGCCCCGAATGAATAACCTAAAAGAGAGAGTACAACCAAGACAGATGGCACAGTGACTTTCACGATTTCATCTTGGATAGGCCATGACATAGCTCCCGCTGTATTCTGTGTAATCGGCAAAATATGGGAGAAGGCAGCGAGTGAGGCAAAGAGTGGGATGCAGAGGTCACCTGGGGCCATTTCCCAGGCTCCCTGCTGCTTCTCTCCAAAGTTAAATCTAACACAACGTTGTATCATCTGCAAATGTAGGCCTGAGGCTGAGAGTCAAGCCCTTGAAGTTGAAGTGTGCAGTGGACACAATGCCATAGAAGTTGGCTGTGTCCCTTCAGACAGAAGACAGATGCTTGCCGCTATGCAAACATAAGGGGGGACTCAAATAGACAGTCATTTGCATGCCTGCGTGGTAATGTGGGAAGCACAGATAGGCCTGGGTAGAGGGCATGGAGGAGGAAGCGATGCTCAGCCTGTCTGAGCCGTCCTAAGAGAGGATTGGGCGCCACCCCCCCTTCCAACTCTATTTTTAGTAGAGAAGCATTTCATCATGCAAATGAGCCAATACTACAAACAAGGGCTGTGTTTGTTTGTATTATGGTGTGTGTATAGTTGTCCCCCCAAAGCCTCATGAAGTCCTGCGGTAGTTTCTGGAGTTTGTGATTGATTACTGTGGGTGTGGATGCTGCACCTGCCCTGGGGCAAATAATCTGTATTATAATGCAAGGTGGATTTCCTGGTGGGAAGAGAGGCCAGCTGCTTGAGCTGCTGCTACCCCTCCCTTGCTCTTGCTCCATGTTGCTGCCTTGAAAGACGGCCCTCTGCCCTGTGCCGCTCTGCCTTGGAGCCAGCTCAATATGGACTGAACCCTCCACTGTGAGCTAAATAAACCTTTCCTTCCTTCATTTTGAGCGTCAGGTATTTATCCCAGCAATGAATAAAAAGTAACACAGTTAGTTAGTTTGTTTGCTTGCTTTAATGTATTTGGTTGTTAGAAGGTCTCATTATGCAGCTCAGACTCTGATTCTGCTGTTTTCAGCCTCCCCAGTTCTGGGACTGCAGGCATGCACCACCCATGCCTGGACTCTAACCAGCTCAGCCTGCCCTCGGGGCACAGTATGTGGTGCTGGGGACTGCCTAAGCCTGCCTAAGTACAAGCTTTAGTCAACTGGGCTATCTCATCAGCCTGCAAGGGCTGTTTGTTTTATTTTCTTTCTTTCTTTTTTTCAGAATAAGTTGTTAAGCATTTACCAAGAGAGACTGAGAGAAACCCACTTTCATCTGGGCCAGGATCCCTGAAATTCATACAGGGATAAAGATCTGACCCCAATCAACTTTGGATCTCGAGGATAAGAAAATGATTGCCCGTTATGATAATCTACACGGAACAGAGTAATGTCCTCACTCTGGGTAGGATGCTGGGTAGCGTTGGGTAGCAACGCTGTCTCCCTACACACGTAACTCAAGCTTACAATGTTTGACATGATTTGGGTCAGAAGCTGTCCCCCCAAAGGCTCAGGTGTTCAGAGGCAGTACTTTCAGATGGTGCTTAGATTACAGGGGCACTGACATCATCCAAGGATAACTCCATCGGCAAGTTCCTAGCAGGATGTGCACTTAGGTAGT
Source organism: Octomys mimax (assembly GCA_002564305.1). NCBI lineage: Eukaryota > Metazoa > Chordata > Mammalia > Rodentia > Octodontidae > Octomys > Octomys mimax. Next base: position 2,695 of record NDGM010383006.1, on the reverse strand, counting down.
AGGTCCCTGGGGGCCTAGAAAAGATAACCTTGTCCCTGGGCCCTTCTGCTTTCCTGTCCCCAGGCATTTCTTTGCCCTGCCTGCTTGCCAGCAGCCTGGAGGTGAGCAGCTCAGGTCTGCCAGGCTCTTCCACTACACTGTGCCTGCCCTGGAACCAGCTGACCAGGAACGGAAACCACGTACCCAAATAAACCTTTTCTCTTTTAGTTATGCAGGTCAGGTGATTTGCTCTAGTGGGTAAAAAGCTCACTAAGACCAAAGAATGACAACCAACTGATGAAGATTTTTTGAAATCTTCCTTAATAGTTGATCATTTGATCATTAAGCTCTTGCTGTTTTAGGCAAGGCCGTGTATCTTTCAGAGACTTTTTGCATCAAATCCTCTCAACAAACTCTTTGACAAGGTGCAGTTATTACCCCCAGTCAAAAAACCAAAAGCACAAAGTCTCTATATTAAGCAATTTTCTCCAGGTTATACAGTGAGTTCCATTTCAAAGGGAGAGAGGGAAGGAGGGAGGGAGGGAGGGAGGGGGAGGAAAAGAGAGAGAGGGAGGAAGCGAAGGAGGGAGGGAGAGGGGAAGGAAGAAAAGGGAGGGAATAGGTGGGGAGGGGAGGGGAGGGGAGGGGTAGGGGAGGGAAGGGGGAGGGGAGGAAAGAAGACATATCTGGGTAGAGTCAAGTCAGCGTTGCTCAGCTTGCTTTGAGAGGGGCTCCAGGCTAGCTGCATGAATGCAGGCTCAGGCTTCTGGCTGTTTGTTGCCTGGCCCATCTTCCTACGCAACCACCTATTGCCAAAGCATGGACCAACGTCACTACCCGCTTCTGAAAGTAAATACATGGCTTGCGTGGTTTCACAGTGGTTTCTACTCTCAAGCTTCTGCTACAGCAGAGAGAAGGATGTTCTGCCCAGAAGGAGAATAGAAAGCCTCGGTGACCTTTTGCTCCTATGTCCAGCTCTCCTGGGTACGGCCTTGTTGTCTTAGGAGAGGCTGAGGCACTGAACGCCCAGCCAAGGGAGCCCCAGGGCTCCTCCTCATTTCAGACCAGAGCTTTGCGTTGCTGCGTGCCTCCCTCACACTTTTCCCTCGCACACCCCTGCCACAGACTATGCTCTGGGTTCTAAATTGTCCTTGAGTTTACGAATGACAATGAAAATAGGGCTGGCCAAATAGCTCAGCAGATTAAAGCATCTGCAAGCAGGCGCAGGGACCAGGTGTTCAATCCCCAGGCCGGCTGTGCCCGCCAGACCCCGGGGGCGAGCTGAGATTGCTATTGAGACTGGGCGTGGTGGCACGCGCCTGTAATCCCAGCTCTCGGGAGGCTGTAAACAGGCGGATCATTACGAGTCCGATTTAGTAGTGAGACCCTGAACACCCTGCAGACCTTTCCCTAAAATACAGAAAAAAGAAAGAAAGAAAGAAAAATAAAATAATTGCGGACAACAAACAATTACCACAGGAAAGAATCTGACTCCGGTTCTCTTAGAAAATACACCAATGAAAGGGATGCCACAGTTATGGAACTTGACAATCTTTAAAAAATGTCCTAAATGTTACTTGAAAATACAGCATTTGAGCTCCACAGACAGTGGGATGCAGCCCATAGCAGCTGGATTTTGTCACCAAGGAGCCCAGGATCTGGGATTTTCAGGCCGTCCTGCCAATAGGGAGAATAGCATTGGATAGCTACTCAGCAGGCTCCCCCAGCTTGTACAGAGGGGAAAGGGTATCAGGGCCCTGGCCTAGGACCATGACTCCTGCTCCGGGGTGAGAACGCAGAACAAAACATGGACACTAGATGTATTTTAGTTACAAGGGAGCTCAAAGCCCATGGATCGGCTAGGACCACAAGGCACAGCGTCCTTGGTCTCTATTGGGTGCCCAGTGTGATGGAGGGTGTGCTGACTGGCTGCAGGAAGCGGTGGGGGCCACAGTTCAAGAACTGAGAAGCAATGTGTTTTTGGAAAATCACACAGGAACAGGTCAGGGTTAACTAGTAAGCTGTCTGCTCCCTGCACTGCTGAGCTGGAAGGAACATGCTCAAGTCTAGTGTCCAGCTGCCACGTTACCTTGCTTTGAGGCACCAGGGTTTCACAGACTGGCCAGCCGGTATCAGCGCCGGCTGCCAGTTTCAATATTAACCTGTCCTTAAACCAGCCCCAGGTCTGGCCACAAGTCATGGAGGCCTAGGACAGACAATTTATTTTTGTGCCTATTTATTACTATTCCGTGTTGCCCGCTCTGTACCATACCAAGCTGGTCCTCAGTGAAAGGGTACATGGAACGTGTATAATAAACGTGGCATTTTGCTTTCATTATTAATAATTATTGGTTTCATTTCAAACACAACTTTCCGTGACATCAGCTAGCTCCTAGGTGTTTCCCCGTTCCTAGCCTCGCTGTGTACTTCTCTGAGTAGGAGCAGACATCAAAGGCTCTTGCCTTGGTAGTTGTGTGCTTTCTGGCCTCCCCACACTTGCCTGAGGCCGCGGATCCTTTCATCAATATGTAGAGTTAGTGGGTATCAATCATTTCATTCAATGGGTATCAAATCATTTTCTCTCCCCTTTAATCCACAAATGACCACCTTTCACTTTCCTCGTAAAGTCTGAGCAACTTATCCTGGCCTATGAGGGCCACCAGATCTGGTCCCTGTTCCGGTTTCCTCCCATTCACATCCTCTTTTTTTTTTTTTT
>NDGM010382852.1:0-11954 GCA_002564305.1 Octomys mimax | reverse complement strand
GAACTCAGGCCCTTGTGCTTGCCAGGCAAGCGCTTATTCTACTAAGCCATCTCCCTGGCCCCTATTTTGTTCTTTATACTTTGGGCTTTGCATCTAGAGAGCCAAATGACATCTAACTGTGCATCTGGTTTATACCTCTCAGCATTATGGTCTCAAGGAGCCTCCGTACCCTTCAGACGACTCAAGCTTATCCTTCTTTACGGCACTGTAGTACTCCATCACGCACACATTTCACCTTTTCTTTACCTGTTCATCCATTCATGGGCGTGTAGGTTGCCTTCAAGATTTAGCTATTAGGGCTTATTCTGTGCTGAACATGGGTTTGCAACTTCTGAGTCTAAAATTATTTAAAATTTATGCAATCGACATGAAGAACAATGTGTACCAACTTTTTATATAAAAAGCAGAAGAAAAAAAAAGCAGAACAGAATGTGTATTCATATTTACTTAGGCGTGCCTAAAGGAACTCAGGGCATTGATGTGAGAGATGTAGGAGAACAGTTATGAGGGAAGAAGGGTAAAAGATGTCAGGTAATGGTAGGAAGGTGCCTCTACTAGCTACACTTTTTGTGTTGTGAATCATGTTTAATTTTCGTAAAAGGTAAGTATGCTGCGGTATTTTCTGGCTGCTTTGCTTTATAGCAGCCCACTCACCTATCTGTGCCTCGGTTTTCCTATCTGTAGAATGGAGCCAACAATGACAGTCTACGGGTTGTCAAGTGGAATGAGTGTTCTAAAGTACTTGATGTACCTGGAAACAGAGTGATGCGTATTCCTCCCACTTCTCTCCTGGAGGCAGAGAGATGAAAGGGCTGCTACCAGGGTGTGCATCAGGCCACACTGATGCTTGTGCTCAAATCCAAGCCATCACACGCTGAAGCCTGTGCTCTTGATGCCCACAGCCTGTTTCCATCTCTCACTTGGTAATTCCTCCTCTGAGTTTCCAGCCGGGAGGAGGAAGCTGGAGAGGCAACCAGCTAGCACGCAGCACAGATGTCCTGGCCCCTCAGTCTCTTCCTGGTGTCCAGATTATGTCCCAGTGTCCTGGCCTTGGCCAGCAGCTACCTCGGGAAGGGCTAGGTCTCAGCCATGGTGTTGACCAGAGAGGCAGGGGGCTGCCAGGGTCCATGAGCCCCAGAGTGACCCCAGCATCAGGGCCCAGCCACAGAAGCAGGACTGCCGTGGGTCTGCTGCCAGAGTGAGCTTTACTAAAACAAATGGATTTCACATTCCAAAGAGCAATTTCTGTTTTCTATTAAATGAATCGCATTCGCAGGACATCGTGAGCTGAGAGCAAGCTGGGGCGACCGGGGTGCTCATGGCTTCTGCTGGGAAAGTGAGATCTGGGAAGTGTTGACAGGACGGGGGCCAGAAGGCTCTGCCCCTGCCCCGGAGTTAGGGCAGAGGAGGGGAGGGCACAGGGCCCCCACACCCTCCTGCTGCCGTCACAGCTCAGCCTGGTTCCTGGTGTCCTCCCTGGCACGGTGGTGAACCCGGACTCTTTGTCCCTTCTGCCGCTCACCCCGTGGCTCTCAGCTCTGTCTCTGCACCTCAGGATACGACAGAAGGCACAGAGGGAGCACAAACTTGGATCAGAAGGAAGAGAATGAGCAAACGCGGAGACGTTTAAACGTGCGCAACATCGACAGCACGGAGACCCCGCTTTGTGGGAAGCCTTTGCTTTGTTGCTTTGGACACAGGCGCATTTATTCCGGGCCTGTTGAGGAGCTCCAGATCTATCGAGGAGACAGATGAAAGGACGAGGAGCATGGCTGTGGCGAGGGCTGCAGATGGAGGCAGAACGGGCCTGAAGACACCCGGGGCCAGGAGGGAGGGGGCGGCCAAGGCTGCCTGAGGGAAGAAGTTGGTTTCTGATGTAGAGGTTTCAAAAAACTCCCGCACGGATGCTTTTTATTTGGCCCCATAAAGTATGTCAAAAATTATAAGCTTCCAACCATAAAAACAGAGGGGTTTTATACAAACCCCTGGAATCCTGCTGTCAAGGAGGCAGTGGGGTGGGCGACAGTCCCACATCACTTGGCTGGAGCCAAGCGGAGGTCGCCCCTGCCCACTTTCCCTGCTGTGGCCCTTGCTGCAAGTCCACGCTGCCCTGTACTTGCCTGGCTTCACTGACGTCTGACTCCTTCAGCGGGGTCAGCAGCATGCATGTGAGGTCCACCCTAAGCTGGATGGGTACAGGCGGGACACAGGATGCCACCCCCGGGGGCTTCTGGGCATTAGGAACCCAGAGATGGGAAGGATCCTTCCAGCCCGAGGGCCTCTTGGGAGGTGCGGAATTTAATTCAAATAGTTTCCCTTTTTCTGTTTGCTCATCTGAAAAGTCCTCCTGATTCTCCTGCTTATTAACAACCTGCACACCATGCTGTGCTTAAAGTTCAGAGCGCCATAGGATACGGAGACGTAATTAATCTCAGTCCCCGAGTTCTAGAACACGGAGAGCAATTATAATTTACTGTCGGGAAACCAATTTGGGGAAGCGGTGGTGTTTGCGCCTCTGATCAGGGTGCCACCAAATGCCACTTCCCGTCCACGTGCTGCCTGCCGGGGGAGCAAGACCTTTAGTCTCTACATGTCTGAGAAGAGTTGGGTAAGGAAGGCAGGAGAGAAGACAGAGGGCAGGTGTGGGCACGGAGCATGCAGGGCATGGCCCACACCCCCAGGCCCCGAGCAGGCACCACGTGGCTGTGGGCTCCCTCCTCAGCCACCCCCTCCCATGTCCCTGGCTTCCTGTTCTCAGCCCCATTCCTTGCCCAACCATTGCCCCTGCATCCTGGCCACCTTCTTCTAGCCCCAGGAACAGGAGTCTCATCTTCTGTCCTCGGTTTTCCTCTGCCCAAGGTCAGACTGTCACATCTGAGTGACCTGGAGAGGCTGGGTCTGAAAGGCTCACAGGATGTGTTTCCAATTACCATCCGGCAGACAGGACCCAAACACCAGGTAGGGCTGGGGGAAGATGCGCCTGCCTGTGTGGGCCAGAGCGCACTGGCTGCATGCAGCTGTGGACGGCGGGCCTATCAGTCCTGCTGCCTTGCGTGCTTCCATTTATCTACCCGCCCCAGGACGCAGCTCGAGGCTCCACAGACTGGGCAGGTCATAAATACATGTGCGCCAGGATGATGAACCTCAGACACACACGCACGCACCTGTCTGTGTGGCATACACGTGCCCACAGAGGGACCAGCGATAATGCTGTTCCTTTCCTCCTTCCTCTCCCTTTCCCTCTCCCTCTTCTTCTCTCTCTCCCTCCCTCTCTCTTCCCTCCCTCCTTCCCTCCCTTCTTTCATCACTGACAGGTGCTAGTGCCTAAAACGAATATATCTTTGTTTCTGATTCCAGCTTGGAAATATCCACAGTACAGTGTGATAAAAGCCACACTGGAGGCCTCTTAGGGTGCTGGGGAGGCACAGAGGAGGGACCCCTGCCTCTGGAGTCAGGGAAGCATCCTGGAGGAGGTGACCTTCAGGCAAGGCTTGGGTTTTCTGCGCTGGTCTTCAGCACAGTGACTTCGGACTGGCTTCAAGTCTGATGACATCTGCGTCCCTGCAGAGAACAGCCCTAGCCCTTTGGGCAGTGTCTGACCTGTGGGAGGCAGTATTTGGTGCTCATGTGTGGGATGAATGAACGTGGAAACACTGAGCACCTTCCAGGCAGGGAAGGCAGAGAGGGCCCGCCGGGTGGAGGAGTGCGTGGCCAGAGGCGCTCGAGAGCTTGAGAGTGGAGGTGGGAGGCAATGTTAAAACCACTAAGACGACGATATACAATGTATTAATTACTGAAATGTCCTACTAATCAGATTTGAAACTGTTTCATTGCTATTTGTTTATCAATAAAGTTATTTTAAAAAAGCATACTCTTAGTGGCACTCAATCTGTGGGCCTCAGGGCAGCCTCCTTTGCTCCTATCTAGCTCTGCAGTGAGGGTTATGCGCTGGGGGGAAATGTCCTGCCTTGGGTTCTGCCGACATAGGAGCAAAGCTGAGCTCTGCCTGTCCCTTGAAGGAAAGTATGAGCAAGCCTCCTCCTGCTCTATGCCTCAGTTTCCCCTGCTGCCTGCTTGCCCGCTCTGCCCACCTGAGGGTTGGGAGGTTGAGGTTCTGGGCATACAATACTCTGCAGATCTGCAAACTGAGGTGCTGAGGTTGAAGCTGGCCGCAGTCCGGGCTGCTCTGCAAGGCGATGGCTGCAGTGGGTGGCCTCACAGCCAAGTCCCTTGCTGCAGGCAGGGCTCAGGGCAAGCAGGGGCTAAAGGCCAAGCCCTAGCCCGTGAGCATGTAGGGACAGGTGATAGCATTGGCCCTCCTGCAGAACACAATGGGGGCCAGCATATTGAGGGGCCCCATGTTGACTAAGGGCTTGAGAAGGGACCAGAATGGACCATCCAGGACATGCTGTGACAGCCACCCCACTCAGCTCTTGGACTACAACTGGAGGTGACTGCTTGTCCTCATTGGCAGCACGTCAGCCCCTTCTTAACCCGTGTGCCTGGCTTGGGGATACCCCAGGACTCTGTGACTTTCAGGGTGCTCTGGCCTTTCTGAGCCTCCACTCTTGTGTATGAAGACACAGCTCATGACTGCGGAGAGACCAGGCACACCCAGGCCTGTGTTGGGCATGCACGAGGTGCTGTCCCAGGAGTAAAGCAGGCCTCCTGCACCACTGAATGACCGGGAAACACAGTAGGCGCTTCCTAAAGACACATGGCTTGGTGGCATGCCCTGTGAAGCTTTTCAGCTTGCACACACTCGCCTGCATCTGCCCCTCTGGGCTGATGGCTGACCCCACTGTCCATGCTATCCAGGGCTCTTGCTGCAGGTACTCAAGAGCCTAGGGGAGGGAGGCGAAGACAGCTGTGGGGTTACAGCCCCACACTGCCACCGACTGGCTCTGTGGATTTGCCTCCCGTGTCCTTGGATGCCTGTCTGTGGATGGGAACATATGAAGTGCCCTTTGCGGGTAGGAAAACTCATGAGGGTGTGAAAGTCTCTCTCCCTAGCTGGGGAGATAGTGATTGAAACGCCTGCCTAGTAAGCATAAGAACCTGAGTTAGATCGCGGGTACCACATGCCGTGTTGGCCCCACAGCCAGGGCGAGCTGTGCCAGCCACGAAACCAGGTGTGGTGGCACACACTTGTAATCTCAGCTCTGGGGAGGCTGAGACAAGAGGATAGCTACAAGTCGGAACTGCTTATTAAGTCCCTGTGTCATCGCTTCTTGGCCTTTTGGCTAATCAAGTGTGGAGACCCTGTATCAAATAAATAAAAAAAATAATAAAATAAAAATTAAAAAGAAGAAGCGTCTCTCTCAGGCCGTCCTTTAGGCCAGGGTACAAGAGGGCAACAACCAGAGCCTCCTGAAGGGGGCGCTAGAGCACCCGGCAGCCTTCATAGGAAGTGGAGCCTGGCTCCATGATCAAGTCCCGGGAGGGAAAGGGCAGAGAGAAGGGTAGGGCTCTTTTAGAGAGACGTGTAGGGGTGTTGGGGGTGCGCCTCCCTCCTGCCTCCTGGCAGGTCAAAGACTTCATGAGGGGGCCCTGAAGCGTGGGAAGCACAGCGACAGGGGTCTGTTCCATGCCGAGAAGTCCAAGGTGGAGCAGCTGTGGCAAGAAGGGCCTGAGGCGGCAGAGGGGGCACCGAGGAGCGCAGCAAGGTGCAGATGAGGCTGTGTCCAGGGCTGGCTCGGGGGTGCCTCCCAAGGAGCAGGCCCGGAGGGGTTGTGTGGCTGCACTGAGACCCCGGATGCCCAGAGGTGGGGGTAGGGGTGGGCTGAGGACATACCTGAAGGTGAGCAGCCAGACTGGGACGGGACGGCGGAAATGCAGGCCCCTCTGCCCTCCTGCACGAGGCTCTGCGTCCTGCCCTCCTGTCCACCATTGCCTCTCTCCTGGGCCATACCCAGAGGTCAGAGCTGAGTCACTGAAGGAATCGGACAGGCGTGGGGGAGGGCAGCTGAGTTGTTCCTTCCCTCCTGGCCAGAAAAGTCCTGCTGCTTTTTGGTGGGAGGGTGAGGCTGGAAACAGGATGAAAGTTAACTGGGCTGGACACGTTGCTTAGTGGAAAAAGATTCTTGGTTCCTCAAGTGACCCAGGGAGTTTTTATGATACACGAATATATATATATATATATATATATATATATATGCCTGTAATCCTGGTGCTAGGAGGCTGAAAGCAGGAGGATCCCCACAAGTCCAAGCTGCATAGAAAGATGCTGCACGAAATACATACATTAAAAAAAAAGAATCACATCCCCAAGTGGATTTAAATTTCGCTGTTTTGGACCGGGGAGATGGCTCAGTGGAATAAGCGCTTCCCTGGCAAGCATTAGGGCCTGAGTTCAATTCCTGGTTCCACAAAAAAAAAAAAAAAAAAAAATTGCTGTTTTGTGCAAAATATAAAGTTATGGACTTTTCACAGGAATTTTGATTTTGAGCAATATATGGTATTACAATATTATTTGTTTCGGTTACTGAGCTTTCGGGTGCCTTGTGAAACGTCGTGGTGGAAAGGAGAGTGAAGGTCATTTCCGGTTCGCACTCTGTCAGCTGGAGTGGCTCCAAGACGACACCTACCGAGTGCATCTCCGGCAAACTGCACGGCAACCTCATGGTTGCAGCAGTGACAGTTATGGTGACAGCACACGCTGGCCTGGAGCTGGGTGTTGATCCAACTCAAGTCTCCCGATCTTCATTATGTGGGAGATGTCATTTCATTTGCATGGGAAGAGATGGGAGAGTGGCTGGGCCACCCATCCAAGCCCACTGCTAGGGTCTGAAACGCTCCCAACAGAGCTCGAGTGTACAGGGCTTGCTGGCCCGGGCTGCAGTGTTTACAGCAGAGGCTTCTGGGAGGGGCTTGGTTCATATTCGTAACTTAATGATGGGAACGCCAAGAGCTGGGGCCTCATTGTGGAAGTAGGACCTGTCCCGGAGTTAGGGAAGTGCTCCGCAAGGGGCTGTTGGAACCCTAGCCCCGCCCCCTCCCTCTTTCGGCTTCCCAGCCACCACGAGGTAAGTGGCTTTGTCCATCCTGAGCCCCCGCCCTGCACAGGCCAAAGACATTGGGCCAACTGGGAACCGAAATAAACCTTTGCTTCTTCAGGGTGCTCTCGCTGGTGTTTTTGTCCCAGTGACAGAAAGCTGACACAGCAGATGAGTAGCAGAGCTGGGATTTGAACCCAAGCCACCTCTCTCCAGCACCCAGGTGCTTGCTGATTACAGTCTCCAGTGTGCCCCTGGCAGGCAGTCCTGGTCCTGAGATGTCCCAGATTCTGCTTGTCTCTGCTTGTCCAGTTGGGCATCTTTGGATAGAGCTGGTAGGGACTCCGGTTGGGCCTGGAGCTGCGTTGGCCCTGCCCCTTCCATCTGGACCCAGCGCATCTCCGGGGCACAGGAGGGTGCTTGGGCCTCAGCTCAGCTCCCTCCTGGTCGCTGGAGGGCCCTCCTTGGCATGTGGAGATTGGGTCCCAGAGCTGGGGAGTTGGAGACCAGGGCCACAGCCCAGACAAGAGTGATGTCCAAGCCAGGCTGATTCGCAGATGGAAATTTACATACATAATGTAATTTGGGCCAATTGAATTGGCGAGGAGGACGGAATCGCTTGATGAGCCACACACACTCTGGCGGGTGACCGAGGAGACGAGAGGCCCTTGAGATGCCTGTAGCAAAAACACGCTTTTGTTTCTGAAGGAGATGGCCATTTCCAAGTCCCTCATCTCCACAGCCTCCTCTCCCAGCCACTTCCCTCCAGGTCACAGCTGGGAACTGTTGAGATGAAAAACTTTATGGGCAATTAGCATTTCAATCTGAGGTGCTGTGAGCATGCTCTGGGGTGCAGCTGGGCAGGCGAGGGGCCAGGGTGCCACGGAGGGTGGACGGGCAGCTGGAGGCTGCGGGTCTGGCTCTGGGACTGGGCCACCCAGCCCACGCACACCACACGTGAGGTAAGGGTGCTGGGCACATTAGGGCCCCAGAAGGTCAGGATTTGAATTCAGACACCTGGTTCTTGGCTGCATGAGCTTAAGCACTTGGCTTCACCCCTCAGAACCCCAGTTTAATCATTTCTAAGACACAGCATGTGCACTCTCCTTGCCTCTCCTGGCTGTGGCGGGACAGGTGCTTGGTAACCTAGGGAGCTTCACAGCTCTCCGAGCGTCCATCGCAATAGCAAAGGGTAACCAAAGCCTCGCTTCTATGCTCCGACACTCTGCCTTACCAATCATTTTTGTTCATCATAAAATAATAAGTTCCTTGCTGCCCAGGACATTTGCACAGGCCCCAACTGAGCCTGCAATTCTGCTCCATCTTTCCGCACCCACCTTTGCCTGGCGGATTTCTCCTCTTTCCTCAGTCCTTGGCCTGGGTCAGCCTTCTCAGGACTCCTGTCTCCCCCCACAGCACAGCCCCCTCTGACTCTGTGTTCTCCAGGTCCTGACTTACTGCCCTGATTCAGCGATTATTGATGTTGCGACAGCCCCCCTCTGAGGCCTAAGCTCCTCCGCAGCAGGAACGGTGTCTGTCCTGTTCACTGCTCACCTGGGTGCTTGGTTTTATGGCACTTCAGGCGTCTCTTCCTCCAGGAAGCCTGCTCAGGTGCTGTGGGTGCCAGGTCATGCTAGTGCTGCCCCGACTCGGCTTTTGTCTTCCTGATCCATGGCCTTTGGACTGTCACTGTCATTCACTGCTTTCTGTCCCTTCGGAGGCTGGGCTGTGTTTTCCTCACAGAGACCTCTCAGCCCCAGCTCGGGGGCACAGCCAGTAATGGAAGACATGAGTCATGAGCACCTGGAACCAGGGAAGAGCCTCCACTGCCTCATACCTCGGTGGTGGCAGGAGGTGGCTCAGGGGCCAAAGAAAAGGGTGGTGGAGCCGGACGTGGTGATGGGTGCTCGTAATCCTAATGCCTGAGAGGCTCAGGCACAAGGATGGCAGGGGTCACAGGGTCTCCATTTGGCTCTGTCTGCAGTGAGGGGCGGTGACGACCATGTTCCTTCAGCCTTTCTCTGAGTTATCTTCTAGAGGCTTCTAGCAGTGGGCGTCCCCACTAGCTCGCTGGGGTACTGGGGCTCACAGGAAAGCGAGCTGTTGCTGGCTTTGGGTCCTCGCCTTGTGGCCCTTCCCTGTCCTGGGTCTCCACGGCTGTGCAGAGCTCCTGGGTCCTCCCTCAGGCCATTCTGCCTCTGGAATCCTGAGGACTTCAGCTGCGGCACCCTTGGCCCCGCCTCAGTGGCCCTAGGGCACCTCCTCCTCCATTTCCCCAGCCCTGGCACAGAGGGCCTGGCACGTAGCCGGGACTTCATGACTGCTTCTTATTTGGAAACTGGAAGCTGTGGCCCCTCTCATTGGCTTCTCCTTTCCATCTGACAGGTCTGCATAGAACCAGGAGCCTCTTAGTGAGCCCCATAGAATTTGCCAGCAGCCAGAGGTGGAGAACAGAGCCCAGTGGCCCGCTGCCAACCTCCGTCCTCCAGGTGGCCCTGAGCCTGGGAAGACTAAGGGTACTGAACTGTCTGTTGTCCCACCTGTGTGGCCATAGAACCTCTATCTTTCTGCCACTGCCAGAGTCAAGCATGGGGGAAGTGTGCGGGTCCTGTTGCCTTTTCCTTCTCTCTCTGCCACCTGCTGCTTTCCATATGTCCCTCTGAGCTCCTGGAGCACATCATAGGCCACCCAGCTCTATGGAGACTGGGTACATGCTGGTGTGGTACAGATGCCCCAGTGTGCTCCAGGTGGGTGTGCCTAGGAGCGGGGTACAGGCAAGGGATAGAGAGGTAAGGTCCCTGGGTCCCTCTGCTCTGCCTGCCTTCCATACCTTCTCCCAAGCTGGCCTCCCTGCTTCCCATCTGGGACCCCTCCAGGGGCTGCAGAGCCCCATTCAGCAGGACAATGCATGTGCTAGGCATCGCTGCCCGCTCCAGGAAGCACAGCCGTGTCATTCCTGTGGACCTGGGCACCCCCCTGGCTCCTTGAGCCTCGGTTCCACGGTGTACATGTGCTGCTTTGGGGCAAGTGCTATCCAGCCAGGTGTGCGGACTTCTCGAGCGCTTGCACATTGAAACCTGGACTCTCAGCCACAAATGGGGTCACAGGAAAGCCCCATGTCTTCTGGTCTTTAGTGTCCTGAACTATAAGGCCACAGTAGGTGTGGGGAGCTGGAGGTAATGCCTCCAAGAATGTTTTCACTATTCCTTTTGGGGATTCTACGAATCCTAATACCTATGACTTAAAAAAAACCAAACACCCAAAACCATTTAAAGAAACATTCCTGAGAATCACCATGCTGTACAGTTTGATTTCTCAGAACTGATCAGGAAGGGAGAATGTGGGACACCTCAAGGTGGCAGCCGTAGGGGGTGTACGCCTCCTTTTCATGCTTTTTACACTCCAGTGAATCAATCTTCCCAGAGTGTATGAAATGAAAATCTGCCACCTTGCAGTAAAATTAGAGCTGGCATCACTGGCCTAAAAAAAAAAATGAAAAATAAAAATGCGAAAAGGCAGTCTAGGAAAAATTATGACCATCTGCCTGCTGGATTTGCCCTGTGAGGAGATGCCTCGTGACACAGTTTATAACCCCAAGGATTACAAGGCCTGATGCTACCATCTTAATTGCAGAGGGAGGGCTGCAGCCAGCTTCCAGGACCCCCGACGCCCGGACATGACAGGCTCAGCACTCAATCCAATGGATTCTTTTCGCTTGTTCTATCTGCTCCAAATCACTTCTTGGAGGCTGCAGGATGCCTGACTATTGTTCTTTGCTTTTCCATTCCTTCCAAATATAGGTGAAAAAGTTGAAAGCAGTGGCAGCAGGAGGGAGTCAGGTAGTGGGTTCTTCCACCCAGTCCCTGTGTTGGGTGGCAGGAGACGGCTGGAGAGGGGACCCGGTCTTCCTGGGCCAGAAACTGGTCAGACCCATGATGGGTTCTGGATGTTCAAGGATTGCTGGCAAAGCCAGGATTTGAGTCTCAGCCTTGAGACCAAGGGAGCCCCCAGCATTTCAGGAGCTCAACATTCCTGAGATGACAGGGAGGGAGAAGAGATTGGCAAGGCCCACAGGATGCAGAGCCGGACACAGTGGTCCAGGACAGAGTGGAACTGCCAGAGGGGACAGCAAGATACATTGGCTTGAATGTGACTCCTAAGCCCTTCCTTCTTCTCTCTGCTTCCCTGCTCAGTGACTTCTAGGGAAAGTAACCTTCCCTAGCTGTGCCTCAGTTCCCCATTATAAAATCTGGATGTTGGGTTAGAGCTGAACTTGCAAACTAGTGTCCCCCAAGGTCTGGCATGCCCAAACTGCTTTGTTTGGTCTGCATGGTGTTTTCAAATCAGGGCATTGTATACTGAAATGAAAATATTTTGCTTTCTCTTCAAAGATCAGAAGACTTATGAAGAATAGACCCATGTTCATAGGTGATAAACTGGAAATTGGTAAGTTGGTCTTGAAGTGTTATCTGGGTCAAGAGATATAGAGCAGATGAGGCAATCTTTAAGAAGTCAGAGGATGCAGATTCCAGATCTCAAGAGCTACTACAAAGCTGCAGTTATTGGAACAGTGTGGTATTGGTGAGGAGGGATAACAATCAACTGCCTAGAATGGGAAGCCCAGGAATAAGCCCTCACAAGTATGGCCAAGGTCCATATTTTCAGTGCATTTCCCACATATAGAATGGGGAAGTAGTCATTTCAATAAACAGTGGTGGAACAATTCAATATCCAACTGTAAGTGAATGAATTGGGACTGCTACTTTATGCTCTATAAAAACTGTAATTCAAAACCAATCAAAGGGGTTGGCCAAATAGCTGAGCAGATTAAAGCACCTGCAAGCAGGCGCAGGGGCTGGGGGTTGGATTCCTGGGCCAGCAGTGCCAGCCCTGCCCCTAGGGTGCGCTGAGATGGCTATTGAGGCTGGGTGTGGTGGTGTGAGCCTGTAATCCCAGCTC
>NDGM010382663.1:0-16668 GCA_002564305.1 Octomys mimax | reverse complement strand
AACTCAGACCCTTGTGTTTGCCAGGGAAGCACTTATTCCACTGAGCCATCTCCCTGGCCCCTTGGAGTAAAGAATTGTTGTGAGCTCTTATTGGTAAGGAGAACAGTATCACAGAAGTTAGCTGACATTCCCAATTCAGGGAACCCAAAAATAACAGAGCTGCGATATACAAATTTACGAGGCTGCAAACACTAGCAGCTCTAGAGCCGTGCAAAGCATGGCATGGACAGCCCTATCCAGAGCTCCTGGGAGCAGGGCGAAATGGAATGAGTTCAGAATATATCTCCCGGTTAAATTTATGCTTATGAAAGAATAAGCAAGGAGAAGCCCGAGGCAGTGACAAGGAGGCAAATGTCTACGTATTTCTCCTAGACATGCAGGAGGGTGTTGTAGATCATAAAAAAATTTACACTTTTGCAGTTGCAGCATTTATGATCCCAAGAATTGGATCTCTCTTCCTGTTCATGGAAAGATAGGGGAAGTGGCTGCAGAGTACAGGAGGAAAGGTTAAGTGGAACATTAGTTAAAATGTATGTAAAAACCCTGGAGAAATGCCAAGATGTTTGCAAGAACATCTTATCTCAAGTTCATTCGTGTGCTCTGTTTTCTGCTACTAATGGAGCTCCTACAGGGTGCATGAGGGTCTGTATTTTGTCCAAAGTCTCAGATCCTAGGCCCTCTGTTTACCTTTCACTTTGAGCAGGTGCTTAACCTCTTTGAGCCCCTGTTCCAAAGGCTCCTGCAGGTATAAAAAGGTGATACCCACCCCTACACACCACACACACACACACACCCTTCAAGGTAGCTGAAGTATGAAGTGGAAATCACACATCACGGCTCGGCGTAAGGCCTAGCACCCAATAGCCATTGCCTCCCTCTGTCCACCTCTTCCTCTTCTCAGTTTGAAGGGTTGACTAATTCAATGAATGACCTAGGGCATGGTCAGTTTGAGTCATGGATCACCAGTCAAGGTAAATAAGAAAGAAAGTCCAGTAACAGTGAAAGTTCCATGACCCATAGGAAGGAAGGGGTTAGGGAAGAGGATGTTCCACTTTGTGTTGCCGGAACACACACTGGTGATCACAGGCACCCTGTCATCCCACTGAGGTCTGTGCTGTGGTCTTATGGCTCTGGCTCCTGGCCCTGTCCTGCAGCTCTCAATAAACATCTACAACTATGTCCCATGCAAAGCCTGATGAAGATCTCTGGAGGCCGTAGTACTGAAAGATTATGTTCACTTAAAATATTTTTTCTTTTTCTAATTTTTTATTGTAGGAAATACATCAATGTATAATTTATCATTGTAACCACTTTTAAGTATATAGCTTGGTGGAATGAAATATATTCATAATTCTGTATAAACATCATCTCCATAATTCATTTTGTATTACAAAACTGAAATTCTCTACCTGTTGATAAATAACTTCCATTCCCCATGTTCTACTTTCTATCTTTCCTAAATTTCTGCATTAATTTTCTTCAAAGACTCCACCTTTCGCTTTCTGCCTTAGCAGAGAACCAATTCCTTTCACAGCTCTGTGAGCAGCAAGTCAGGCAATAGGCCAGAGCGGATGCTCACAGGAGGGCTGCTTCTCCATCCATTAAGCTCAGCAAAGTTATTGTGTCATATGCTGGGTTTAGACACATCAAAAGTTATCACACTCATGTGCCTACATTAAGTGCACATCGTCTTCTATTTGGTAGCAGAAGCCCTCAGTTCTGGGGTCCCCATGCTCTGCTGGCCCTCCTCTCACTTGCACAAGCTATTGGCCTTGTATGGAACAGTTGAGGCCAAAACAGTAACCTCTTTTCTGCCCTGGCTAATATCTGCAGCTGTAAGCCTCAGTTCAGGGCAATTTCCCTGGACTCTCCCACCTCTGGACCAGGACTCTGAGCTTTAGGCTTGCTGTCACCATACACAGAATTGCTGGTACTTAGCTTCTGTCTCATTAGATGAGGCACTTGTGCAAAAGCTGGAGGGTGTGGTGGGTTAGTGTTTGGGATTCTGAAGTCAACTGGCCCGAATCCAAATCCTACACCTCTACTTTCCAGGTGTAGAACTCCAAGAAGGTTGTTTATGCACTTCAATCCCATTGTCAGAGGAAACATGGAAACATGGCATAGCCTCATCTTACATGTTGCCCTAAAGCTGAAGGAAATGGTGCCTGAGAAGGTCTCGGCATAGCAGTGTCACTACCCATTCATTCAATAGTAGCTGCACTTTATCTGCATTTTAAAGTCCCTTGAATCATGCACTGTGGTTGCCTGTGATGGCTGGGAACACAGATGCTGCTAGAAGAGTAAATAGTGAGTAACAGCACTGAGGTGGCAAATTGGGGCTGTGAATGTCAGGATAAGACAGGGCTGTGTTGTGAAGGCTGTGGGAGCCATTGAAGGCCATGAGTACAGCTGTGTCTTGATAAAGTGTTGCTTTAGAAAAAGCACTCAGAAGCAGCAGGAAATGGATGAGAGATGGAAAGGGGCCAAGGCGTGAGGACCCGTTGGAAGTTGTCAGCAGAATGGAGGAGAGCAGAGTGCAAGGCCTGGCCTAGATGCATGAATGAGAGAACTGTCCCATAGAAATGATAGAGCTGGAGTTTGTAGAAGAAGAAAGAAGTACATTGCAGGCCTGGAAACCACAAGGAAGCCAGAGCAGTAGTGGTGACAGATTTAGAAACCACGTGGAAAAGAGCTGGAGAAACACCTACATCAGTTAATCATTCAAAGACAAGATTTGATTTCCACACCCAAAAGAGCTTCCAGCTTACAAGGACAAGTAAGAAAGCCTGAGAGCAAAAAGAGTGTAGAGTGTGGGTGCCACAGGAGCACCGGCAGCAGCACAGAAGCCCACGGTCAGAGCGGGACTCAGGAGGGACATGCAGTTACATCACAGGCCTGCTCAGAGACACCCATGCAGACAATGCCACACCACACAGATGCAGGTACAACATGAACCCTTTCAGCTAAAAAAAAGTCTAGTCCCTCCCACTCACACAGACACAATCTCACAAACACAGAACACACGCATATTATAAGATGCAACACAGATCAACTTTCACAGTGGCAAGCGGATCCCCTGTTAGTGGGTGCTATGTGGTTACAAGAGTCAATGCTGCAGCCTGAATTGAGTTAAAATCCTATTAGACAAAGGGTTTTGTTGCTGTTGCTGTTGTTGTTGTTGTTAACAACGTTGGAAAATGTAAGTAGGTGATATTATTCCCAAGGTGAGGTCACAGTTTCCCGGAGCTTCATGAACTATAGCTCGCATTTTCCAGGTGCTATTTGCACTCACTCATCCATTTTCGGATTTATCCCCACAAATCACTTAAGCTGAGGAATTGTACTTCCCATCTTACGAATGGGGACCCCAAAGCTCAGGAAGGAGAAGCGTCTTTCTCAGGACGGTATTGTTCGTACACGATGGAGCCACGGTTCAGCGAGGGTCTGTCTGCCACCAAGGAAGTGGCTTTTCTGTTCCACTGTCACGTGGCATCTACAAGGAGTGGCTGGGATCACAGGAGTGAATACTCCCTCATGCGCTGCACAGAAGCGGGGCAGAGCAGTAGTGAAGTTGCCAGTGATCCTTCTTCCTTTTGCTGTATTATTTCTTAAAAATACAATTTTCAAATTTTAGTGGCAAAAGCAAAGTGAATGGCAAAAAGGATAATAAAACAAGTATGATGGTTCCTTCAAATAAGCAATGAGAAGACACCAAGGTTCCCCAGAATAGCAGAGGAAGAGCACTGAAGACAGACTTTTGAGCTCAGATTCAGACACCAGCATCAGAGAGACAAAAGCCAGGGAGGAGAGTGCTACGAGAAGGACGTAGAAAGCTGAGGGGCAAGGTTCCCATCGACCAAAATATTAGCACGCTGTTTCACCCATGCCAGAGAGCTCGGGCTGATAGCGGCAACATCCTGATCTTGCCTGTGTCACGAGTGACTGGGTATCTGCCCAGGGTGTACTACAGGTGGTCTGAATTATATCTCTTTTATTTCTCAACAGAATGTAAGAGAACCGAGATTTGGACTTTCCCATCAGCGAGCTTGTAAGTGTGTTTATCTTTGATGCTTTTATTTTGAGGAACAAGAACATTTCTAATAGCTGTCGTATGCAGGAGTCTTGCAAATGGGCTTTGCTAGCCCCATGTTGCAGGACAGAAACTCAGAGGGGCACTTAAGGCTCCTCTTTCACTGCAAAAAATAAAAAATAAAATGAGTCCATGGTCCCATGCATGGCCGGGAGCTGATGCTCTGGAATCCATTAGCAGTGTGACCTTCGGACAAACAATGTTGAAGGTCTCTATCTCCATTTTTTTAATTCATTTTCTCACCTCTAATACAGTTATAATGGTACTTCCATGATGGACACAGTGTGAGTTAAATCTGTTAGTTCCCATAAAGGGATGAGAACAATGCCAAGCACATCAAAAGTACACCTTAGCGTCTGTTCCTTTAAATGTCAATAATCAACATGGTTGTCATCACTGCAGTTAGAAGACACTTAGCATTCTCGCATAATCATCTTTGAGACCTGAAGGGAAATCCTAAGGTGTTTCAAGAGCTAATGTAGGAACAATGGCCCAGAGGCAGTAAAAGTTCATATAGCTGCAGAATGAACCCGCCCACCTGCATCTCTTAGTAAACATAGCTCAAGGGATCAGGGGCAGGGGAGTGGGAGGCAGCAAAGGCCAGTTATCTCTCATGGTGAAGCCTGTGCAAATAGAGGCCAGTTGTGCCTTGCTGGGCATTGGCCCTGTGCAGGAGTCCTGCTGAGCACTCCTCAGCCACACTGGGGGTGTCACACCCATCTTAGAGATAGAAATGCAGGCTCTCAAGCTACACAGCCTGCCCCAAGCCAGGGACCAGCACTCATCTGTGTTTAGATGAACAGGATTCTTTCTTTGGCATCACTCTGTCTCCAGTGATGCTTACTATAGGTACCACCTGCCAACCCAAAACTCAAAAGGAGAGTAATGGTACCAAACTGAAGGGGATGGATGTTTGCCTTCACCGCTAGTGCCAGGTGACGACTCCCAAAGGGCTATGCTCACTTCAGCCACCCTTTGGCTCACACAAATGCATTTCTCCTTTCTGACAGACACATCGCTCAGAGGTGACAGAGATAAGCCGAGGGCACACCTGACAGGTGAGTTTCTCTGCATTTTCAGGTGACCATTGGCCGTGGTCCTGAAGTTTCTTTCCATGGTAATTCGGTACTGGCAGTGTAGAAACCACCACCCTTGGTGACACACTTCTCTCAGTTGATGGCTTTCAAAAGTCTTCCTCCTCTTTGTCTTGGGGTTGCTCTCTTTCCAGCTCTATCAGCCTCCATTCTCTCCTCTCTCTTTCTTTCTCTTCCATCCACACACCCATTCAGAAATGATCTCTCTCAGCCTATGAGCTTCAGGTAATTCTGGATCTGGTCACAGATCTAAAGGCACCATGTTGCCAATTTAGCCAGTCTACCTGGGCCCAAATCAAGATGATGTCATTGGACATTTGGTATCAGGAAGTTATTTCTAAAGAATTTCCACTGGGAAAATATTAAGAGCAATCTCTCAGTGTCACCATTTTCCCAGGTCTCATGTGGAAATTCCGGGTGTCTAACACCTGATACGCCAGACAGAGGAGCAAGATGAGGGCAGAGTGTGTTTTTAAAGCTCCCTGAGGAACTGGGAATTTAAACCCAAGCAGGGAAATGCCCGTTGGCCCCAAGGTATTTGTATTAGTATCTGACTAATGTTTGAATTGTTTACAGTGAGTCCTGGAGACAAGGTTAAGACCAGGAGGATGCCAAGCTGTTAGCACTTCCTCTTGTCTAAAGTGGGAGAAATAGAACAGGACAGGGAGGAAAATCCTAAGGACCACCTGGGTATGGAGATGTGACCCCTCTTCCAAAGAACAAGAGTCAAAACCTGGGGAGGAATTTCATCTGCTGCTGAGGTCCCAAAAGGGTAAAGCACTGTAGTAGGCTTTTACTTCTATTATATCATTTAAATCTGTACATCAGTCTAATAGGAAATAGGAATAGTTGTTCCCTTTCACAGATAGGGAAACTGAGGTTTGGGTACTAAATCTGTGTATCCTGAGTCAGATGATTCAGAAGTGGGAGAGTTCACGTTGGTCTCATGGAAACTGCAGTTTTCATTGCAGCGAACTTCCTGTTTTCACGTGCCTGCTCACTGCTGTGTCCACAAAACTAACTGCTCGCTGGCTGAGTAGAGCTTGCCTTGGCTAGAAGTATGAATTTTGGTTTTGAATCATTTAAGGACTTTTTAAAAATTACTTCATTATCCAGAAAAGAATGACTCACACTCCTAAAAATCTGAGGCCATTAATAAAAATTCTTTGCATGAATTTGCAAAATAGCACCAAAGCTTTCCAGGGGTCACATAGTATGGGGCCAAAAAAGAGTCCACACACTTCTGGGACACGTGCCACAGTTGCAGAAGAAACTCTGGAAATGGGAAAGACACCTTAGAAAATCCAGGAATTTCAGGGCACCTGCTGGGCATGCAGGTACCAAAGAGGTTTCTTTGGTCATAGCTTATCCCAAAACTGTGATGTTGGCACATCATCAAGATGTCTGGGGGCTTCAAAAGTAGTCACGGGAAATCAAGTTGTTTTGATTTCTCCTGAAAAGTATGCATTTCATTGTAGATTGTCTTGTTTGAAATCAGTGGTTTGAATCAAGCCTGATTATGTTCATTTTCTTCTGCTAAAACATATTTCGTAAAAGCATTCATTAATATGTTCCATATAAGATATGCTAATGAGTATGCAAACAAAAGAGCATAGTAAAAGATGTAAAATAAAATAGGCTTATTTTTATATGATTTTAATGTGTTTGTTTTTAAAGAATATAAAATAGTGACAGAAAAAAAACAGCATCAGAAACAATGCAAGATTTCACTAAACAAAGTAATAGGAATTCAACCACGGTTGGTTGCTGGATTACATGATACTATTTTCAAATTAGTTGCTCAGATTAACAGATATAAATGAGGCTTATTTTTTAATCTGTCAAAATGAAAGAGACTGATTTACTTGGGGGGAAATGAATATAATTATATCCAGTCATTGCGGCAAAGCTCTTTAGGCCTGCTGCATTCGCTTTATCTTGATGCTGAAAGAGTCTCCTTCCTGGCTTCCAGACAGGAGGCTGAGGTTAGGAGAAGAGAATGAACCTGCACAGAATCAAAGCTGCCTGAGGGCCACTTGGCAAAGCCCAGACCACAAGTCTCCCCCATTCCACAAGTCAATTACCTTAACTTACGCAGCATTTTGGCCCTGAGAACGTGGAAGGATTTCCAAAATGTTTTAAGACTTCGCTTCCAACATGTCTTGCCAAATAATTGTTTATTAATCACTGCGCATGTTTGGATCACAGCATTGGAATGCACTGACAGGGAACAGCTCTCTCTCTCTCTCTGAAATGTCCTCTTTGGTGCAGAATATGTCTGAAATAAGGAAGCCAGTAAAAGTGAAGGTAGCTCAGAGGCTGTTCCTAGCAGCCAGAACTTGACACATACCATATCTCCTAATCCCCTCCTTAAGTATTATTAGCCCTGTTTTCTTTAAGGAAGGTATATTAACAGCATTCTTATCCTTGAGAAAAAATACACAGTATTCACAATCTAAAGGACAAAAGGTTTAATTTTGTCCACATGGTCGTAAGGAATTCAATCCATGGCTTTAGGCTCCAAAGCAAAAACATCATGGCAGAAGGGTGTGGAAGAGTAGATCTGCTTGGTTCATGGTGGCCAGGATACCCACACAAGACGCTTTTCATGCTCTTCAAACAAATGTGCCATCCTCTCCCACACAAGCCTACACGTTTCCTCCCCTCGTCCCTCCCCAAGCCCCTGTCAGCTGTCAGTCATATTTCACCCTCTTACTCTTCTTTGAGATTAGCACAAAGTTCTTTTCAGCAAAGCCTGGGGGTTCTAACTTGCACTCATTCAGCCTCTCTCTTGTGTTTGCAGTTGTGAAACAAACTCCTACACAGCACCTGAAAAATCAGTTTCCAGCTCTGCACTGGGAACATGAGCTAGGTTTGGCCTTCACCAAGAACCGGATGAACTATACCAACAAATTCCTGGTCATCCCAGAGTCGGGAGACTACTTTGTTTACTCCCAGATAACCTTCCGTGGAACCACCTCTGCGTGCGGTAACATCAGTCCAGGGAGACAACAGAACAAGCCAGACTCCATCATCGTGGTCATTACCAAGGTGACAGACAGCTACCCGGAGCCCTCCCAGCTGCTAACAGGGACCAAGTCAGTGTGTGAAATAAGCAGCAACTGGTTCCAACCCCTGTACCTTGGGGCCATGTTCTCCTTGCAAGAAGGGGACAAGCTGATGGTGAACGTCAGCAACGTCTCTTTGGTGGATTACACAAAGGAAGACAAAACCTTCTTTGGAGCCTTCTTGCTATAAGGAGAAAGCAGAAATTACTGCATGAAGGGGCCATGCCTCCTAGTTTCTAATTTTCTTCATTCATATATAAATTATAGTTGTGGGTTTTCTGATTCAGGGGTAGAAGATATTCTACAAGGAGAGTGGCTTAGGTATGAAATTTATGGCCCTTAAATCTATACTGTATATGCCCTGCTTATGAGAAGTCTAACTGGGGGGGGGGAGCAGAAGAGAAGAGATATAGTATTGAGGTTACTTGGAGAAGTGTTGAGTTTCTAAACATGGAGCACTGAAGGCACGCATGATCTACTTGGGTTAGGGCTTAAAGAATATTCCCACGCCGCCCTGTTCCACTCTTGTCACCAGCAGTCCAGCTATCATTCAGCTTGATTATAAATCTTCTTCAGTTCAGAAACTTCAGACAACACCCACAGGAAGTTCAAGAAAATAGTATAAGCCTTCTGGAAGGAAGCATCTTTTATCAGTATTTCCATGTACTTTCATGCCTAGCCTGAAAGAATGGAAAAGTCAATATTTTTCATGAATGTTCTCCAAAACTGAATTGATTTTCATGTCATATACTGCCTATGAGAAAAGCTGTCTTTCCTTTGTTTATGCAAACAGATGCCAAAATAAGTAAATATGAGCTCCACGTGCATATAAAAACATAACAATAGCATACTGTCAGCACATCACATGGATGCTTCTTCTGGATGCTAATTCAACCTAGAGGACGCTGTGAAGAGCAAAGACAGATTCTACAAAAGGCTTCTGCAAAAACTACTGATGTTTCCTGGTTAAATGTCAATCCACTTAAGCCAAAGAATAACTTTAAGTATGAAAAATATTATCATTTCAACCTGTTATGTCGAGCACTGACCTGGGAAAGCTGTCCAGAGGATCACTCAGAAAAAAAAAAAAAAAAAAGGAAACTTGGTAACAGACTTCAAGTAAAGCTGATCAAGTGTGCCACAAACCACGGACTTATTCTCTGGGGAGGAGGACAATGTTCATCAGCAAACCTGGAGAAGTTTCCCCAGGTCTGCTTTGAGGTTTGATTTGCACCTTTCCATACTGAGTGTTATTCAGGTATCTTTTCCTTAAAATATTCAAAGGGATTTGAATGTGAAATTAGCTAATCAGCCCAGACAAGTTCTTCTCCTGAGAAGAGAAGGTGGACACTGTGTTGCGGCAGGCTCATGTCTTTCGGTGGGAACGATTTTTCTGCACTGCTGTATCAAAGGCTGAGTTCATTGGATAAAGGAGATTAACTTTCTGCAATTTGTGTAGCCCGAGAGCAGTTCAGTGTCACAGAGCCAGGTACGTCCAGCACGTGGCCTCGATCTTAAATGTCCCTTGCATGGGAGGTCCTACAGGTGAATCTGAGGGCAAACCTGGCCCTCAAATTACTCTGACTCTGGCTGCCAGGAAACTACAGAGACAGAGAGACATGTGACTCCTGAACATAGTGACTGGCTGAGTGGTTGTCATTGATCAATACTCGTTGGAAATCAATTAATACAAGTTAATTTCAGGTATCTTCGTTAAGAGGATGAGACTGTATTTTCTGGCCCCTCTAGACTCACTCGCACCAGGCCTCCTCCTCGCCTTCAGCTTCCCCAAACAGCACAGCACTCAGTGAGCACCCCAGGAAGGGTGTGGTCACCTCCACCTGGTTCTCCCAGAATCTTCATAGAGGAAGTGAAGCCTGAAAGGAGATGGGCAGCCCCACAACGACCATGGGAAAGGGTGTCTCAAAAAGAGGAATTACCCTCTGCTTAAAGCAGAAAAGAGGTTTCTCATAAACTCCAAAACTACCTTGACAGGAAAATGCTCCCTTGACCCACTCTGAGCAAAATATTTATTGGTAGGCCCAGAGTGCTTCATCGTTCTCTAGCCTGGCTCCAAGATCAGAATTAACATCCTGTTAAGAAAATTAAAATGTCCTGTCTTCACCAGTCTCCGCAGCGCATGAGAACATCAAGTGGCTGAGACTTTCAGGAAATGATTTGCACAAAGGAGGCCAGAGAAATCGCTCACTTTCTCCACTGAAGGGAGGCTTGTGCCAAACGCCTTCAGCCCTGCCCACAAGGGAGCTGGTGGATTTGGAACACACAGGGCAGAAATTTCCCCCAATCCTAAACCACTGAAGGCTTTGGGGAAATCCTTACATCTTTGTTTTGTTGAAAAATGCAGCTCAAGTTTTTACTGCTGGTTTTGTTAAAATCTTAAACAATGTATCTTTTTCTATATAGAAAGCTAACGCCAAATATTCCTAAATGGACTCGATTCAGAGCTCTGAGGCAGTTCTCTCTGTAGCAAACATCAGCGCACTAGTTTTAAAAGGTGGAAAAATGCTTTCTAAGAACATGTGACAATCCCCCCCAAAGGGGCTGAGTGACATGCGTTCGAAGATTTGGGAGGGGAGAATGTGCCTTCCCAATAGCTCGTTCAGCAGGAGGAGTGCTCTGCTGGCTAAATCTCTCTCAAAAAGCTAAATTCAAATTAAGTCCACAAACATTCACTGAGTACCTCATCACCCTGGGGACACAGAAGTAAATTATTTTTTCCCCAGACATGTTATTCTACTATCGCCATTATCTGCAGAGGTTTTAATCAGTTTTGTTGGTGTTAGTTGATCCATTAGCTAACTCGAGGCACGCGGATATATTATTGTGAAAATGAGTTCCACTTGATGAAAAGTGTCATTTACAAAGTGATGGGTATTTACTTTACATGTCTTTTTGAAATAGCTACTCAAGGACAGTTTCTCATAAGCATATAAGGACCTCATCCTACGTGGAACCCATTCTCTCAGCTACCTGTAGCAAGAAGTTGTTGCTAATCTCAAGTCTGGTATTCAACACTCTTGAAAATCCTAGAAGTTTTAGGATAACCCAAGATACCTTGAAAAGTATGTGTTCCTCCACAATCCAGAACATGGCCAAAATTCATGCGCCACTCACATTTTGACCTTAGCCTGGTTTTGATCTATGTGGGAAAACAGAATCAGTAGGTTACTAAATTTCTAATTTTTTTAATTAAAGTACAACAGGAGAAAAAAAACATGTCTTTTCATTTTCTGAAACATCTCAGGTTCAGTTCAGTAACAGGGCGTTCCAGAGCCTGTGGCTTGATTTCAGTCACCAGGAGGAAATTCCAACTCTATGCTTCTCAGTCACTCTGGATGAAAAGTTCAACTAGTTCACTATGCAAGAGGGATGGCTGATGCCAACATGCTCTTGCAATGTATTTTCTCAAGTGCTTGTGCAACCCCGTTTCCACGGGTGTGACACTGGGGATTAATTTTTAGGACAGGTTTGTTTATACTCTGTACTTCCCAAAACATATGCAGGCATATTTTGCCTACAGATTTCCTGATCTTTTAGAGCCGAGGTTCTGGAATTGTTTTTCATTTTCAGCAGAATTCTCATTAAATGTACATTGTTATCCTGAATACTAATATCATTCCATCATATCAGAAACTAGCCCTTTGGAAAATTCAGTGAACCATGAGCCCCAGAGTCATTTTGCACTAGTGACAAGAATGTAAGTCAGAATAGCGAAATTTATGCCTGGCTCCACGCTAACAACTCTGTTTGCAGCTTCCCCAGCTCTGAGATTCCCTCACATCCATCTCTTCCATCACCCTATTCTAAGAAGAAAATAGTATGTCAGTCTGAATAGAAGCTACTTGTCCTGGACCATAGAGTGAGTTAAGGGCAGACAGAGCCAGAATTCTGGCTTCCTGCCCCAAAACCCCAAACCAGTTAAATTTCCCTCTAGTCCTGGTAAATACAACCCAGTGTAATGACCAAAGGAAAAAATTGAACAAAGATGGGACTATCCTCTATCACATAGGCAATACAGAAGGGGAGCAGATGTTGCCCATGTATTCCCAGAGAAAAGAGCTGGGAATGGAAAGCTTTGGGTTCAGGCCAAGCCGCTCTGACTTCTTACCCGAATGACTTTCTCCCCTCAAGCATAAGCTCCTCAGGTAGGGATTTCTCCTACCCTGGAGAATATTCAAACCAAGAGTTTTGTAGAAGCCATTCCTTTATTTACATTGCAGCGATGATTAAGCCAAAGGATTTCTGAGGTCGTTTCCTACTATGTAACCATCTTTTAAGTCACTTGTATGTGTTCTATTTGATCGTGAAGAACCTGGAGGCCCTGTCAAGAGTTCAGCTGTACTCAGCTTATACTTAGCTGTCATTTCTCACTTGTTCTGAGAGTGCGCAAAACAAAGTGACTGAGATCTTGGCCGACCGAGAAATGTTGTGGTGTCCCAGAGCTGACATCACCTACAGGGTTTATCTAGTCCAAGTTACACCATTGCAAAGATGAAGAAAGTCAGGCCTAGAGAGATGACATGCATGGATGTAGGCCAGACAGTAGCCAGTTGGAACACTGAGACTAGAATTCCTGTCCCCTGACACCAGGCCCAGCACTCTCTCAGCTTCGTCCCTGAATCATTTGTCTTTGAGGATCAGTCACATAGCAGCACTCACTGCAGTGCTCCAGGGCTACAAGAGCTGATGACAGGCAATTCCTGCTCCTTGGGGCATATGCCTGCAGGAGGGGAGAGGAATGGACTGCTGAGTAAATAAAGTAGCTGAAATGATTTTATTTTTAAAGTCATTAAAATTTGTATCGTCCCCTCTTTGTTTCAGGGGTATATAGGTTGAACAAGTGACAGTGTTTGTGTGACTTTAATGATAAGCCCCATGTGCTTTTATTGATTTTGTTTTATGTTAAAACACCACAAGCCCAGGGTATAATGCATATTGTATGTTATTGGATATGTAATTAACTCGTACATGTTCCATGCCTTTGGACACTATCATATGTATTCCAATCTCTATGAATGAAAGTTATTATGTGTTAATGTATTTCATAGATATAACTTAATAAATTGGCATTGAAGGCTGACAGATTTTTGTCAATGAAGTCTTTTGTTAATCTGCTCATTTAGTTGTCTAAATTAGGACCAAAGGGGAATTTCTTGGAATTTTAAAAGTACACCCAGTGCTCCATGTGCCTGAAGGCAACTTATTTTCACAGATTATAATAAATCTTATATTTAAAAATTGATTGTGAAACACCACAGATTGTGCCACTCTGGGCAGATGATGGGAAGCGAGAGCAGAAGAGAATTTATTGGATTCCTTTTACGAATTAGGATACTCTGGATAAGTGGTTTAATCTCACCAAGAACAATCCTGAAAAGGAGAGTAAAAAGCCAGAGAGGACAAGAGCATTGGACGGAACCAGAACTGGGCCCAGGTGTGCCACTAGCACTATATTTTCTGCATTATATTTAGAAAAAACAAAAAGTCACCAGCAGAAGTTAGAAGATCCAGCACATGCATTTCTCTCCACTTTGCAGGACATCAGCCAGAGCAGGATTGGTGTTCTGTCGATACTTATTTGAACCATATTAAATTTTTATATCTGAGGGTCAAAATAATCACATTTCAGAAATTTCATTTGGTTGAACCAAATAGCTACAAGTAGAATCAGAAAGGGAATTCGGCTTGCCTCTATGATTAGCCTCAAAACCTTTCCTTCCCAGTGGGGAATGTGAGACCATATTGATGTCTTTCTGAAATTTACTGCTCATATTAG
This sequence comes from Octomys mimax, assembly GCA_002564305.1. Lineage (NCBI taxonomy): Eukaryota > Metazoa > Chordata > Mammalia > Rodentia > Octodontidae > Octomys > Octomys mimax. Next base: position 2,619 of record NDGM010382663.1, on the reverse strand, counting down.
CTTGTACCCACATCTGGGAGTGATAATAACAGAATATTATTTACACTTGTAGGAAGAAATGAACTGTTTGCCCTAAATATACTAAAATACCACATATCTGTCAAAGCCAGGATGGCAGTTTTCCAGATATTATTGATAGAAGAAAAATATTGATAGAAGTCTAAGCAAGGTCATCAAAAACAAGTGTTAATCAATTCTCAGAAGTAAACTCCATCCTTAGGAACTATAGAGTAAAGAGATCAACCTCTCCCTTTGTCTCTCTTGATGCTGGTGCAGTTGTCCTCAGAAAATGTCCAATGGTCAATAAAGTCCAGCTAACATTCAGTTGAGACCCGTGGAGGCGATGTGTGCTCTGATTCCAAGGACCTGATTCCCCTCTTGTTGTCAGATATTTTGACTACTATTCTTATTCCTGTCTCTTCTACCCACACATCCTCTCAGGCCCCATCACAATAATAGTCAATAATAATAGTCACATCTCAGGATGGATTTAGAAGACACAATGAGTCAAGAGTTGAAGACTCATGTTTTATGCCCTTTGTCATCTTTCAAACTGTCAAGTCTTTAGCCAAATATGTGTACGTTCCAGTTTTCTCCTCGGATCAGAAAAAGATCTCAACCATTCTATATCTGTAGTTTTTGAGTTTTAAAGGAGCTTCTCTTTTTAAGTAGGCAGCAGGAGACACGGGTTTTCTCCCAAAGAAAGTAAAATTTCCCACGTGCTTTACTCTGTGACGTGCTCCAGCAGGCACATGGGAACTTTTCAGTTCCTCAGTGCATGAAAAGACGTGAATCTTGGGGCCTGAAGATGTTGCTTCATCCCCCTAGCCGTCCCCTCAGGCTCCTCTGACTACGATGGGTAGAACCACAGAGCCAGAAAGATCTTTCTAGATCTGGAGCCAGGAGTCAGTGTGACCCCAGCCTCTTATCCACTGTGTTGTTGTGCTGCTCAGCTTTGCCCACATCTGTACTACTCCGCAGCGGGCAAGTCATCCAACTTCCCTGGGTCCCAGGGCCAAGCTCCAACTTCCAGCCTTCAGGTTCTGGAGTTCCAGCTACACTGTGCCAGAGTTATCGCTGTTCTCATGCTGCAGATGAGTAAGCCACACCATGCTTTCCAAGGAGACCTCAGGCACAGAGTCCTCCCTTCTCCAGGCTGTGCATCTGTCCGAGAGAGACCATGGTACGCACCCATAGAGTCCTTTTTCAGGGAGCTCTGACTGCAGGCCCCACCAAAGACACATGTTTGGCAGGTCCCATGCCCATTTCTTCGCCTGTCAGGGCAATAGCTTTCAATCTCAATTTGCATGTTGTGAGAGCGGAGGTAGGGATACAATGAAAAGTTCCATGCCGGAGATAAATCCTGGACAAATTAAATAATCAGATCAGAACCTATAGTGGCAGAGCACAGATTGAAAGAGAGAGAGAGGGAGGGAGGGAGAGAGAGAGAGAGAGAGAGAGAGAGAATTTCAATCTGTTGTCAGATTCAAGAAACAGACTTCTCTTAGGGAAAGGGCAGGGTCTGAAGCTGCCCAGGCCTGCATCGTGATCTCCACTCTGCCACAGTGCAGGTATGAGACCTCAGGCAGCTGAAATTAGTCATTATAAGCCTCACTTTCTTAACCTGCACAAGGACAACATTAACATACATGCTTCACAGTGTCCTTGAGACAATCCACAGAAGCGGATGACAGTGGTGCTGCCAGGGTTCCTAGCCCATGCTCAATAAATATCAGTGATCAGTATACTAGGAAATGGCCAGGAAATTTTGCTCTCCATGTTTCTTCTCTTCTATTAATAAGTAACACTAAATAATGGATGCTATAAAATTATAATAAAATGGTAAATGATGGCGTGAGGAGTTGGCTACTCATTCATTCATTCATTCATTCATTCAAGAGACATTTAGTAAGTATCCTCAATGTGTCAGACTTTTTTTTTTTCAGAATTTTATTGATAAACAAATAGCAATTAGACAGTTTCAAATCAGACTTTGCCAGGTGACATGAATGAGAGAGATAAGGCTAATGGGCCCTTATGGCTCTGTGCTTTGGGGTTGAAGGTGGAGTAGGAAATGTTAGGTCCACATCTAGATGTCCCCTTCAAAGTCTCATGCTCCTGGGTGGGGCCTCTAGGATGGGATTAGATCATTGGGGCATGATAATCCTCAGTGAATTGTCCGCTTGATGAGTTTACAGCTGAGTGTGGTGTTGGGAATGAGGCCAGGTTGGAGGAGGTGGGTCACTGGGGTGCCGCCTGGAGGGCTCTCTCTCCCTGCCCCCTCCTTTGATCGCTTTCTCAGATCCTTCCCTGCTGTGCCTTGAACAGTCTTTCTCTGCCATGCTCCTTGACCTGTAGCCAGCTGACTAAGGACCGAAAGCACTGCAAACGGTGAGCCAAAGTACACCTTTCCTCCTTAGGGTCGTGGGTGTCAGACACTAGGTCTCAATGAGGAGAAAACAACGAAGACAAGGAGATAAGAAAGGAACTACCATGGCTTTTTGTTGAGCTGTAGGGGACTCTGGTCAACAATTTCTGACACTGCCAGTCAAGCGAAAGACCCAAGACTATTATGGACTACTGGACTCTTTTAGAATATTTTGCTGAGTTTACACACCT
>NDGM010382595.1:0-10680 GCA_002564305.1 Octomys mimax | reverse complement strand
GAGAGAGAGAGAGAGAGAGAGAGAGAGAGAGAGAGAGAATAAGATAATTATTTAAGAATATTAGAGGATTGATCCTTAGGAAAAATTAGTCTGAAAAAATATGCACAAGAGCATGCTTGTGTCACAGTTAGGGAAAAAAAGGAATTAATTCCAAGCAAAGGAATGGTGTTGGTAGAGATGGGTAGAGCGTAACAATGCATGTGTCAGAAAAGGGCAAAGACCCATGTTTCAGTGGATCAGTGACCTGTTGGTTGCACATGGTTTTCATGTCTATTGTACATGAACTTTTATGGTAAACTTCTCTTCAAAATATTCCTTAACAAAATAGTCTGTACCAGATCTAAAGAATTCAGGTATTGGCAAAACCATATAGAGGAGATCACTCATCTATTTCACCAGAAATTTTCTAAACAACTCTTTTAAGAGGCTATCTGCAGTTTAGTAATTAGGGCTGCAGAAGTGATTTGATACTGTAGATGATACAGAATTTCGTGCTGCCTATTGCTTAGGTAAAAAAAGAAAATCCTTATAGTTTGTGGAGTTGCCTTCATATTTTCTGCCACTTTAACCTAATATTTCATGGCTGAAGACTTTAAATAATCTTGTAAGTCAGTTTTGAAAAATACATGTACTCAAGAAAAATTGGAACTTCATGTTCATGTGAAAGTAAAAAATATAGGCAAATTGTAAAGGTAACTGGAAAACACAAAAGGAGAACTTGAATATTGATTATCTTACTCATCGGAATCGTACACAGTTTTTTCAAGCATTCTTCTTCTCTGTCTCTGTCCCCCCCACCCCCCGCTCCCTCTTCCCCCCACCAAATTTTGAATAGAAACAGGAACTAAAAATCTCATTGTGCCATTAAATGATAACACTTAATCCATTTCCTTCTTACCAGCCTAATTGTTAGAGATATTCATTATGCAAAAATCTTAGCCCCAATGACTTTTAACTGAGTAAAGCTATTATGTTCCTTCCAATATACTTAGTAATCTGTTGCATATTAATTTTTGCTTCAAGAAAGTGAATGTTGAATAAAATTGAAATCCCTCAAAGTGGGATTTTCCTCTTTTGAAAAGTGTTTTCAAAAGAGGAAAAGGGCATCTGTCACATGACTAGATCCATTTATAAGGGAGTGCCTATCTAGTCCAGATCCCCAGAGGGGTGAGAATTCAAAATGAGTTAACATTTCATTTTTAAAATTACCCTCATCTGTTTCTGGATGACTTATACTAATTGGCATTCAACACTGTGTTGTTGGAAAAAAAGGATAGAAATTTTGGGCCATGTGTTAGAATTCACTCGGGAAAAAAAGAAGATCTATGGAGAGTTGTTTTTTTTTTTTTTCATGGAGGAGAACAACATTTGTTATAAAAACTTTTAAAGCCTTTTTCATTTGTCCTTTGAAGAATTGTAAGTGAAAAGAAAGACCAGTTTTATCTTTTTTATTCTCTTGGGTCCTATATTAGGATTAGCTCTGGGAAATCTTAAGGTTAACCTGAATATGAGATTTCCTGGAGACAAAAATAGATCCGATTCAAACTCCAGACATTTCTCTGTCAACTTGACCAGCTGGAAGGCTGCCAGATGGCTCAGTGTTTGGGGAAGGCTTAAAAGTTCTGCCACCTTTGTCCTTGAAGGGGACAATTCTCTGCCCAAGATGACCCTGAGGAGTTTGTAGTGCTTTCTGGGCAATAGAAAGTAAATTAAAATTTACCAAATGCATTGTAATTGTAAGTGATAATTTTATGATTTCCAAGTTGCTTCACTTTAGATACAGAAAAATCTGACTCTACTTGGCATTTCCAAAGAAATTGACTGCAGTTTTGACTGAAGTCCTTCCCAGGGAGCACATTGTTTACAAGGCTGCAAACATTCCAGACCACAATTCTTCAACACATTGGATACCTGAAGATGAGCAGAAGGACTTTTATTTTAATCAATTTTTAAAATTGCCTCTTCTAACTCATTTAATGTTCTGGAAATAAATTTGAACATTTGGTGTTTTATTTATTTTTACTTCATCTTTTTTACTTCCTGACACATTACCCTCATGGAACATGTCCTTGCCTGTACATAAGTGATTTTAATGATATAGAAATAAAAAATATCTGTGGGGGTGTTCTCTTGTTTAATCTCTCTTCGTTACTTCATTTCATGAATTATTGTACATCCACTTTTGCCAGTCACTAGCCAACCAGTTGCAAAACACATAGATGGACCACTTCCTATGATACTTGTAATTTGAAAAGCAGATACTGAATAAGTAATTACAAAGCCGCCAATTATTAGAGAAAGGTATTATGGGAACATGCAACTGAGCAGCCTATTCTAGCTCTGAAGTTAAAAAGTACCTCCAAGGTGAAGTTTTTTTCATGAAGTTCTAAGTGTAAGTGGAGTTGGTTTGTGAATTGGGGAGCAGCAACGAGTTGTCTACCATAAGTTTCACCTTCTCACCTTTCTTCCAGTTAATATCTACTCACTCCTCTAGCAAAACAGCACCACATGTAGATGAGAAATAATGAGGACCAATTGGGAACAAAAGAATGAAGATTTTTATATGTATTTATTGCAGGGTCTCACTATGTAGCTTGAACTCGTAGTCATCCTCCTATTTTCAGCCTCCCCAGTGTGATTACAGCAACTGTAATACTCCCCAGGGGATTACAGGTGTGTAGCACCATGCCTGGTTTCCTTGCTGCCTCAGCATGCACAAAGTGGAGCTGGCAAGGCATCTGAGGCTGGGGATTGAACCCCGGTCCCTGCGTTTGTCAAGCAGGCACTAAGACCACTGAGATATCTTCCCAGCCCCAAAATGAATGTTTTCATTGTGTTGAGAATATAGGTTCAGAATTACATATTGAAATGAAGGCAAGAACCATGACAAGGAAAACTTATCTTAGGCATTGAGTTGATGACAGTGATTTTTCTTGAAACTGGGCACAGCAGAGAGCAGCAGGGTGTGGCAAAAGTCATGAATCTAATTTTGTACGTGCATGTGCGTGTTAATTTGAGGGGTTCAAGAGATAGTGGCAGTATGATAGACAGACAGACAGATGGCTAGAAAGATGGTAGATGTTGCTCCTGAAAGGTGATTGGAGATGCACAAAGCATTTTAAATTAGAAGTGATCACAAATGACCTCATGATCATACACAAGGAAACGTGATCTGAGTACCCCATAGTTTTGTGGTCTTTGGTCTGGCCTGCAAAGGTAGAACCATTTTGTCTTCATACTCTATCATTCTCCATGTTTCCCCATGCCTGTGTCCTAATTCTGCTTGTAAAATTTCTTTTGAAGCCGTCCCTTCAGCTCTACCCTCTTGCTCAGTTCTAATTTGTTTGAGCTCCCATTTTCTGGGGGACCTGAAACAGCTGGTAATTCAAGTCCATTTGTTGGTAACATCATGCCCTTCCATGAGTATTTCTCCACCTTGCCAGAGCTGCTTAAAACAAACAGACAAACAAAAACGATTTCTATTTCCCCCTCTCTGCTCTTTCCAGTATAAATGTCTCCTTACATATTTTGGTTTTGCCAGTTAAGTTCTTCCTCATTGTTCCATACTTCCCTTATTCCATAATTTGTGTATACTTATTTTTTTTCATTTCTTTATCCGTGTGTCAATTGTTATGTTCATACTTGAACAAACACAGATTTAAAACATTCTCATTATGGAAGCAAGGAAAAGCATCTAGCAATGAGTAACCACATCTTTACAAAGAGTGTTTCTATTCAGATATCAGCTCCAATGTCTACCAGCTACCTAACCAAGAACAATTTACTATCCTGTCTGTGTCTCACTGTTATCACCTGTAGAATAGTTGCAATGACAGCAACTCTTTCACAGTGCTATTCTGAGGAATAAATTAACTAAAGTGCTTTTATGCTTTCTAAAGTATTTTAATAGTATCTGACTGTAGATTCTCATTTTGTAAACTTTACAATGGTTGTTTTGTGACTACTAATACAAAGGAGTATATGTGTAGTATTACTAATGAAATTGACAGTTATAATTGTAGTCAAGAATATTTGAGTACTTGTGCATATTACATACATGGTCCTGACATTGATTATGGTGTAGCAAATATAAAAGTAGAATTCATTTCATCATGAAACTTAACATCTAGGGGAAGAAATACACATATGTTAACAGATCCATGAGGAAGGATAGATTTATAAAACTTACACATTGCACAAGTACAAAATATTTAGCATTCTTGAAATAAGATTTATCTTTTTTTCTGCAAAACTATTTTCTTTGCTCTTTGGTTTCAGTATAGTAAATGCCTACTGATGAGCTACTTTCAGAACAGGATTACTCTCCTGCTCACCTTTTTAAAATTTTTTTACAAAGCTTATTTATTTGTTACAGACTTTAGCTGAGACTCTTAGAGATCCTCCAGTTTCCGCCTCCCCAGCACTGAAGTTACAGGGTGGGTCACCATGCACAGTTTCAGTGTGCCAGGAGTTCCGGGGGACCCAGCAAGCCACACAGTACTGGGGATCAAACCTGGTTCCTTGCGCTTACTAGGCAGGCTCTTAGACTGCCAAGCTATCTCCCCAGCTCAATCTTCTTTCATTCAATAGTTATTTATAGGTTGGATTTTTGGAAGACATAACAGTGGGCATGAACAGCCTAAACTCAACCCCCTCTAAAACCATAGGAGGCTACTGTGAATATCTTAAATGTCATGGATAATTTTCACAAGAAATTGTGAACTTTATGGTGAAAAAAAAGTCAAATCTAAAATACAAAATTACATTAAATAGTTAAGTCACAGAATAAAACAATTTAGTAGTTGCTTTGAGGTAGTGTATGATTCTAACACAGGCAACACTGAGATTAAAAGGAGATCCCTGTGGTCAGAAATAATTGTGGGAGTGTGTTCCATCAAAAGCAAGACTTGAGAGATGGTGGAATTTCCTTGTTACCTTATATGTACCAGAGAGGTTAAAGGAATTCTTTATTGACTTACTGGAGCTGGTGATTTTCCTTCATTGTCTGGGCAAATACCTGACAACTGGGACTCCCTCTCAGTCTTGGCATGGTAGCCTTCATCCTGAAGTAGAAAATGACAATAAAACAGACTTAAAGATGAAGGAAATGCTTAGCATCTACCAAGTCAGTCCACAGGAGATCCTAACACTTAACTGTACCCCGAATACAGCTTTTATGATTGCCTCCTGGTGTATCCAAATTGTCTAAAAATTATTTCTTGACCTGATTTTCAAAGACATCTGACATCGCACGTGGTTTGCAAATTCTAGGACTTTCATAGTCTAAAAAATGAAGCTTAAGAGAATTAGTATTGGAAGCAAAACTGATTAGGACCACCAATAGAGAGATAGGATTAGACCTGTACTCACCAGAGCTTGGGGTGTGTGTGTGCCTTTTCACCAAGCCTAAATTAGTTTTTCCTGTTTATTGCATGTTTATCTTGTTCCCATCTGGCTTTTTCTATACATTTGTTATTTTTTCTTTCCAACTGGCAGAGGTCTTGGCTCAGGCTCTGTCAGCAACCTTGTTTTGGGAGATCCTGGTCATTATTGGAAGTTTTGCCTGTTTCCTGACCTTGGCTTTACAATCAGATTTGGGGATTTTCCATTAACATAATTCTCTGCTCTGACACACAGTCACTTAATGAAAAGAAAATATCTTAATTAAAATGTATTATTAGCTTTGTCAATTCAAATGAAAATTACTCTCTAATTTGGACACAGGCATAGAATTTTGAAGTTACAGAGGCCTTAGAGATCACCTAGCAAATGAATGGTTTCCCTAATTGTTCTCCCCTGCTGTGTGCATTAGCATCCGCACCACAGTTAGTGCGGTCAGATAGACAGCTTTAAAAGAGAGACCGCGACCTCTGGAATATAGAAAGTTTCTGATAGTTGGCCTTCTTCCCAATCTTGTTGAAGTCCTCTGACCCGACAGTTCATGACATAATTATTTATTAGGCTATGAGTAGAATCATTTATGGTTTAGAGTAGATAATAAAAAGGATTACTACGCAGGCACTTTCTGCCTTAAACTCACAGTGTTCCTAGTCTCTTTCCCTATGGCAACAAAGCAATTACTTTCCAGCGTGTTGATTCTTTTGTACTTTAAATATAGATAAATGTGATCATGCTGAAAACCTGGGGGTTAGCTTGTGCTCCTGAGCTGGCATCCCACGCGGCAGAAGACCATGGCTTCATGGGCTTAGATTTTTCCAAAGCCTGGCTGTGATTGCATGGAAGAGGCTAAATCCACAGCTATTACACTTGCGAAGAGTGACATCCGGTGCACTGACATCTTCATCAAAACCTTGTTTCCAGAAAATACAGTCAATTATTTGTCAATTGGGTTTTCTTAGAAATTAGAATGGAGTTGTTATAAGAAGCAAATTTATGAAAATAAGAGGATAATTGGCCGGAGATGGTAAAGAGGTGTTATAGTCAAACAGAGACACTGGAGTTATGAAACCAGTCAAGCCTATGATACATGCAAACCTGAATCATACCAAGAAGAATGTGTTAAAAATTAATATTACATACTTTGTCAAGTAAGCTTAAAAATTTAAACTTGAATGTTTCATGTATTAAGAGTCTGTCTCAATGATTAAAACATCCAGAATTAGAAAAAGAATCTGTAAGCCTTAGCAATGGCCCTGAATTCCATCAAAAAGCAGGAAAGTGTATTTAAAACTGATGAGAACTGGTATGTGACAGAGGTATTGCTCTGTCTTTGCCAGCTCCCCCAAAGCTAGCACGACTTAGTCACAGGTGACTTTGATCCCGTCACCTTTCAGAAGTGTCACACTGAACACATGAGATGCTTGGGGGACATTTTTTTAGGTCTAAACCTGAACAAGACAGGAGGAAAACAGTCTGAGGAAGATGATGGTATAGAATGAAGACCAGCTTTTGGGTTTCTGTAACTACCGAATGATCATTTCACTTTCTCAGGTCATGAATCCCTGAGTGAAACAATGTAGAGAGAGGAGATTTGAAATTTCCTTTGGAAGAGGCGGCGCTGGAAGGGGGTCAGGAGCAATGGCCAGAAAGTTGGTTTGTGAATCTCTGTTTTTTATGGTAGCTGGAGAAGTAACGCTTGCAGTTGTGACAGCCCAAGAAAAGAACACACATGAGAATACAGCTAAGGTTGAGCTCCTCACACACACGGTCTTCAGGCTGAGGGGACATTCTGCGATGACTTGTGGTCAAGTTTTTGTGGTGTTTTAAAAAGAATGAAATAGCAAGCAGTGTGAAATCTAGTGAAGATCAGAAAGCGACGAATGAAAAGCAGCATTTAACTTGGGAGTTAAGATATCAGAATTCTCACTCTACCAATGTTACTGCAGATCAAACGGACCTCGCAAGGTTTTTAACATGAAAATTAATTTCTAGAACTAGAGTTTTATAGAGTAGAGGACTTCAAATATTTACTACCAATGCTAAGGAACTAAAAGCAATGGCAAAAGATCCCAGTGCTCATCAAAGCAAAACTACATTTATAACATAAATATAGTCAGCACTCCAAATTCAGAAGTAAATTATAAAGCACATGACATTATTTTTGAATAATTGATTTAGGAAGACATAAATAAAATATTTAACATAATTATCTTCAGGTAGTTCAGTGATGTAATAAATATGTTTGGTCTCTATAGAAAGAAGAAATAAAAACCAAAATTTTAACCATCTCCTTTGATGATATAAAAATGTTAAATTAGAGGGTAGGAGAACTTTGCCATGTAGTCAAGCAGGAACCTGGAGTTTCCTCAGAGATCGACCCCAAGGTTTATAAGCATCCATTTCTAACAATGAAGCAGTTAGACCAAATAACAAAAGAAGGCAGCAAATTAATTTGGAGGAAAGAAAAAATGCTGCTGTGGATTATTAGTCATATGATTTTGATCAACACATCTACTGTTTATCATGAAAGAGGAAGATTTCTAAAGCGAATTCTTATCCTAAGAGGGAAAATATTCTCATTAAATTTATTTCACTACTCCTCAGTTTCTCCCCATGTCCTTAGGACAAAGAATTGAAAATAATTTCAAAAGCTTTCCCAGGTGGGGTGCTCACCCTGCTGATGCAGGAAGCCAGGAGCACAGGAAGCTCTCTAAGCATCGCCAACTTTTAGAGAGCGTTGCTATGACTTCATGGAGGCATTGTGTTTAAGGCACGGATTATTCAAGTTAATTCCAAGAAATATATATTTTCTAAAAACCATCAGTTTTGATAGAATACCTACAATGTGCATGTATGTATTGCACTTAACAACAGTAATATGTGACTAGAAATAATTATTACTTGATGAAGTCACTAGTCACCTTTTTCTTTATACTCTTTAATAGTAGGGCTGTTATAGCATATGTGTATGTGCATGTGTGTGTGCCTGTCAGTTAGCAAGCCATTCTCAGAAATTACATTGGTTTGCCTCTTCCTACATTGTGTGTGTGCATTTTATTTTGTCTTTTCAATATCTTTATCAGGTATTCTTTTCATTGGTAGCATATTCATATAAATAACAAATATTTCATGGAATTTTATATTTAAAAATTACATGATATATTAAAAGCAGATTTAAGTGCAGTACTGTTTTTCAAAAATATATACCTATAATTCACTAAGAGAGAAAAATAAACATCAGCGAAATCTACTTCATGCTCCTCGTACATTCAAAAGGGCTGTACTGTGGCCTTCCCCATTCCAATCTCTTATTTAGTCTCCTCTTGGAAAGTGAAGCAAGCATGGCTGCATCTCACTGGAATTTCAGAATTCAATGTTAATTAATTACTGATGACAGCATATTGTGAAGAAACAAACACTCGTTAGGAACCAAGCTGCGAGCAAGATTCTATCTACTCCTCCCACTACCTAGCTCCATGACCTTGAACAAGTCCTACAAACACTGGAAGCTTTGCTTTCTTCTTCACAACAGGATAAATTCTAAATTACCTTGGAGGGCATTGCAAGTCCTTACGGACTTCCCTTGACTAATTAGTTCAGCCTTATCTTTTTTCCTCCCTCTTTTCATCCTCACACAGCATATATTCGCATTTTATGCTTCGTGAATGCTCAATTACTTCTATTTCCCAGAAAGTGCCCTATTTCCCTGCATCTGTGCTTTCCTCCTCGTCCACCTCAAGAGTTCCTCTGAATTAGTTTCCTTCACTTCAGCCTACCCTGAAGTGTTCTCTTCACCAGGAAGCTATTTGTTGAGGCCTGAGATATCTCCTAGCAATGGCTACATCACACATTTCACCTCACTCTGCTCTTCATGATGCAAATGACTTGAGCTTCATCCAGTATGTGACCTCAAGGAAATGAATCTTAACTCCCTACTCATAAACCACAAATGCTACACACTTACTGGATACATTACATGGTTTATTTATTTTCCTAAGTAACAAAAGTTATAAAATGAATTTCCCATTTTATAGTAAACATTAATTATCAAAGAACATTCCAAAAATGTTCACTGAGCAACTATTACATAATGAAACAGCTGATGAGGACTAAGCTACAAAGATGAGTAACACAGAACCTTTGTCCTGGTGGTGGTGAAGACCCGAGGAGCAGGGAGCCTTATGAATAAATGAGTGAGAACAACCTGGTAGGTTTTGTGGAGAGACAAATATTTGTTAGTGCTATGGGAGACCACATGTTTTATGGAGTTTGAATCTGTCCAGAAGATGTGAGGAGGCCTTATTACACAGATGAACTCTGAAATGCTCTTTAGGTTTGCGTAAGAGAACAGAATACTTGTCATTGTAAGAGAACAAAGTGAAATGTACAGAGTGAAATGTGAATGAGTGAAATGTATGAAGTAAGAGAGTGAAAACATATTCCTTACTGTATGGTGAGATGATCATTGTTAGAAAATAGGACAGGATATGTAGAGTCAGTTAAGTGGTGAAGGAGTCCAGAGTTAAAGCACTGTATCTTATATGTGAAGTATAAGGAGGCCAATAATCACTTATTTAAAAAAGATAGAAATATAGATTAGAATGACAAGAATCCAGGAACAGGCAAATCTGTTGTTATCATGGTGCAGGAAATGGACAAGAAGACTAGTGACCGTGATAGTACTACTGTTTCTGTTCAGCCTAACTGAGCTTGGGACAAGCCTGTTACAGCCTTTTCTACCCTGACTTCCCCTTTCTCTGGTCATCTATCTCAGAAAATTTCCTATTGTATATTCGTCCTTGGCCCCTCAGAAGTGTAAATCTCCTAGCCTCTTGCCAGTTTTACAATGTACGAGAGGCTTTCTCAAGCATCTGGGAATCATGCCTTTTAGATGAAATACTAATTTAAAAAGATAAAGCTCATAACTTTCAGTTTCTATTGAAAAGTAAGAGGTCAACTTCAGTAAGCAACAATAGGCAAAAGCAGGTGGCTCAGTGATCTTTGCCAATTCTCCCTTTATGGTCTCTTAAAATATTTAAAGTTTACTATAGCTCTAAAATTTTGCCTTCTTTTATTTCAGTGGCATTGAGGTCAATAATCCTAACTCTACTGTAATAATCTTGAATAAAATTTTTCTTATACTTTTTAACTTGTCATGTATAATTTTCTTTCATACTTGAAAGAAATCACTTACACTGATGCAAGACAAACATGTGGTTGTTGTCATATTTGGTTTTTTTTTTTTTTTTTTGCGGAACTGGGGATTGAACTCAGGCCCTT
>NDGM010382480.1:0-27943 GCA_002564305.1 Octomys mimax | reverse complement strand
GGGGGGGGGGGGGGGGGGGGGGGGGGGGGGGGGGGGGGGGGGGGGGGGGGGGGGGGGGGGCATGGTTACCCAGAGCACTGGTAGAGTTTGGGACATGCTGCTCCTTGGACAGGGTCCTTCGGCACCAAGGACTGGGCCTCCGATGGACATGCTGGAGGCTGGGCTTTGGGGCCAGGGAATGGAACAGCGTGGTCTTGGCGGGGGCAGCTGGGAGGGTCCCCGATGGAGAGGTCACTGACAGGATCCTCCCTGTCGGAGCTCCAGGCTACCCTTCACTGTGACCCCTGGCCAGGAGCGCCCTGAGATACACTGTCAGCCAGACTGTGGAAGCAAGGGGAGCCCCAGGCTGAGGCCCAGCTTCTGAGGGTGACCCAGAGCCTGCCACAGTCACAGCACCTGCGTCTGCTGTTCGCCTGGGCCTCGGCTTCCCCGCCTGTGCCCTGCGCCAGTCGCCGTGCTGAGGGTGTCCCTGAAGCTGCTGCCGACCAGAGCGTGGCTTCCCCAGCACAGAGGGAGGGGAGCGACTTGGGCTGGGGCCAGGAGTGTGTAAATCCTGCGGCCGCCACGGATAAACCCCGCGGAGTTCAAAGCCAGCCGGGTGCGGCGTGGGGCTGTAATGAGGTTACTGATTCAACTGCTTCCTGGTGCTGTGGCCCAGAGTAGGGGGAGGCCGGGAAGCCCCGGGGAGGGACCTAAGTATTCCATAATTGACCAATTTAGCTTAAGTGTCCATGCTGGCCCCGGGCAGAGGTCAGGCGGTGACAGCCCAGGTGGCTGGAGTCTCGTGCTTGCTGCGCCTGGCCCAGTCCCGGCTATGCAGACCCTTAGGCGGCAAGTGGCCTGTCCTCCCTGACACTGTCTGAAGGCGAGCTGTCTTTCTGCTGGGTCACCCGCCATCCTCAGTGCCCCCTTGCCTGTGCCCAGCTGGTGGCTGCTGCTTGGGGCTCTGCACTGGACCTCCAGAATTCCAGTTCAGCCATCGAACCGGCTTCTGTGCTGCCCGCCACAGCACAAGGCCATGGAGGCCGCACCTTGGTGGTGCACATAGCAGGGGTGGGCCCTGCCTGTGGCTGCTGACCCCATAGGCCTGCTTCCCTGTCATCCTGAAGGCAGGCCCTGGCTGAGGTCCCTGCAGTGCCTGAGGCCCATTTCCGGCAGAGGCCTGGAGATGGCCATGTCCCTGGTTCCCCCGCCTCTGGTCAACCCAGGCCTTGTGTCCAGTTGACCAGCCTCGTGGCTCTGTGCACCCCAAAATAGCACTGGACATTTGGCTGTGTGTCAGGGGCCATGTGGGCACAGCAGGGTTCCAGGTGCTGAGTGGCCCCTCCAGCAGGGCTGTCTGTGGAAACCTACGCGCTGGGGACTGATGTGGTCTGGTGGAAGTTGAGAGTGTGGGTACATATAGGAGGCCAGCCGTGGCCAGCTGGCTCAGTGTTACCCACATTTGCAGCCCCGTGGCATCATGACTTCACTCAGTCTGCAGAAAAACTGTCTGCCCCAGAACCGGGCCCTGAGGCCAGCAAGGATGGGGACTACTACCCTGGATGGTGTCACAGTCACATGCCTCTTGTGACCCAAGTTTGTCCCTCTGTGGTGGGTCTTCTGAGCCCTGGTCCCATGGTGAGGGTTGGGAGCACTGTCCCTGTGGTGGCAGGGTGGGCTCTGACCTGCTCCCGTGGCCCCAGGCAGCTGTGTTCCTCTGCAGCCTCTGCTGCTGTAGTGTCCCCCACAGCCTGGGGCGGCCCTTCCTTCTGTCACCTGGGCTTTGTTCTGATGGGCTTATGGCCGATGTGGTGAGGCCACAGTTTGTGCCCTGTCCTGGCAGAGAGGTGGGGGCGTGGCCGGAGCCAGGAGGGTCCCGGGGCTCCGAAGTGGAAAGTCTGAGCTGGCGGGCAGGTTGGAGGCCCTCGTGGTGACTGACGCCCAGCACTGGGGGAGAGCGAAAGTGGCAGACGCGGCGGCTGTAAGAGTGGGAGGCGGTGGGAGAGGGCAGCCTTCCTCCTTGGCCTGGCCTTCCTGCCTGGTGCCTTCCGTGGCTCCATGTCGCTCCTGGCGTGGAAGCCAGGCCCTTCCCAAGGTCAGGTGGCCTGCAGTCTCTCCCACCTTGTGCTGCATTCCTCCCTGTCTCCCCCGCTTCCTCCTGTCCACCTTGTATTAGTGACATAGTTTGTCACCTGTGGATGGCATGTGGTAGCTTGGATTCAGAGGCTGTGTGGCCAGTTCACCTCTCTGGGTGTCAGTTGCTTTGCCTATAACTGCTCAGGCAAGTCTGGGTTTTGAAGATGCATAGGAGTTTGGTGGGTGGCTGTGGCATTGAGGCAGAGAGGCTGGGTGGGCGCTCCGGGGGCTGCGGCCCCAGCCCCTGCAGGGAGGCTGTTGGGAGGACCTTGTGATGGCCAGGGTCTTGGGCTTGCTTTTGCCAGCTGGTCTGTGCCGGGTGTGTGTGTGTGTGTGTGTGTGCGTGTGTGTGTGTGTGCAGGGGCTATGGCCTCTGATCTGGAAATATTTCGCTCCCAGGGAGCCCAGGCTGGGCCTGGCCTGGCTGTGATATGGTGGGCTGGGGCCACAGCGCTAGTCCTTAGTGGCCCGACATGTCATCCTCGCTGGGTGCTGCCCACCACTGCTGGCCCATGGTGAGTGGTTACCCAGTGTGGCACTGGCTTCGGGCATGCACGGGCCTTGCTGGATGCAGCAGCTGAGTGTCCCTTTCCCACCTCTGCTCTGTCCTTGTGTCCCTCCATCCTGGTGCATGTGGGTTCCGGCTGCCCAGGACCCCAGGGTTCTGGCTGCCCGGGCCGCGTGCTTTTCCTCTGGATGGAGGAGAGTGGCTGTGATTGAGACCAGAGTCCATGGGAGGTGGCAGCGCCGCCCCCACCACTCCACCCCTGCACCTGGACTTTCTGCCCCGGGTCAAGGTTGAGGAGGGGAAGCAGGAGGTGGTGGGGGCGGGGAGGTGTCTGGCCAGTGGTGCCAGGCCACCCAAGGCCAGCGAGGCAGCAGGCCTTCTGGTCCCCTCCAGTGTTTCCCTGGTAGCACAGGACCCCAAAGCTGGGCACCCAGGGCCCAGAGAGGCTGAGGCAGCAGTCTGGGGGCCCTCTGTGGATGCCGCTGGGCATAGGGCCGACCCGGCCTGGGGGCTTTCTCATCCTCCCTGGCCGTGAGAGCTGGCTCAAACGGGGCCCCCCGAAGCCTTGTGACGTTTGTTGACTGACTCCCTGCTCCCACCCAGTCTCCAAGACCAGAGACCACGCAGAGCTGAGGCTGCCTCTTGCCCAGGGAGTGGAGGGGCTACCGTTGGGACTCCCTCTCCCTGGGTCCCGTGGCCAGCCTGGCCTGTATAGCGGACTCCAGGGTCAGCCCTGGCTGACCTGTGTGCTTGATGCTGCCGCCTGCGTGGCCAGCTTGGGTTTCCTGTGCTGAACACTGCCAGCCTGTGGGGTCAGACTGGCCAGAGGGCTGGGCCCAGCCTGCCCCTGCCTGCTGCCCCCCATTGTCCACCTATCCCACCTGTCTGGCTCAGGCTGCCCTGGGGACTGAGCTGAGCCAGCCCAGCATGCAGAGGATGAGGGTGGTGCCAGTCAGGTCGGCAGCCTGGGACAGGATTGTCTGTCTGGGTCCCAGTTGTCCTATTTGTGAGCTGGGCTGAGCCCTTCCACAAGACAGTGAAATGAGTGGGGGTGGGGGGGGGTGGGGTGGGGCTAGGGGGCGTATGAATGCCAAGGCCCTTGGCCCCCAGTGGCCTCTAGTGGTGTAAAGTTAGGGCCCCAGGTCGTGGCACCTTGGTCTCCAGTCTCAGGTGGATGTACCAGAGGCATGTGGTGGGTTGTACTCATGAATCGGGTTATGAAGGATGTGTAGGAGTTTCCCGGGAGTCAGAGGCTCTTGCGGTAGAGCTTATTGACAATGCTGTCCCATGTCTCAGACCACAGTACACCTTTCTCGGGGCTGTGTCTGAGGAACAGGACTTGAGCCCTGTGAAGCAGGTTGGAAGGGTGCAAGGTAGTGTAGCCCACTGGTGCCTGGGGCTGGCGTGGGGTGCTGTATTGCTGGTCTCACGGGCTGAGCTGTAGGCCGGTGGGAGACGTACATATGAGGCTCTGGAGGGATGCAGAGGTGCAGCTGGCCAGAGGTGACACAGCACAGGGCAGGGAGTCAGGGGTGTTCTGTAGGGGGCGGAGCCAGGTGTGTGGGTGTGGCCTTGGGCCCAGGGGCATGGTCTTTGGCTTGGTGGTTTTGGGCTAAAGAAAAGGTTGGCTGGTGATGGGCACTGGGCAAGGGACCCTGCTGGCTCCCTAGAGGATACGCCAGGCACCAACTTGGGGCTGCTCACCTCCCCTGCAGGTCCCTGTGGTTCCCTCGTCTGCCATGGGCCCTGGCCTTAGAGCAGCAGCTAAGGGGACACAAAACTGTCACCCACAGGGCCAGATCCGCTGGGCAGGGGGATGGCGGCCGGCAGCCAGCCAGCCCGCCCTGGGACGTCCTCTGCCTGCCACTTGCTCCGCCCCCTGCTCCTGATGCCTGCACTAGGAGGCTGACCCGGCCCCCGGAAGTGACCCTGGCCCAGAGTCTGATCTGGGGCGTGTCACCAGACTGCGTTGTCTGTGGATGTCCACGTGTCTCCGCCTCCCAGCCAGTCCAGTCTGGTCGTTCACCAGTCTCCCTTCTGCCTGTGTCAGCGGACGTGTGACATCGCTCTCTGCCTGTTGGGAGGTGACTAGTGTGGGGTGAGGTTTATAAAGAGAAAGTGCGATACATGGCCAGGGCCCCTGGGCTGCAGCCCGCACAGGCCACCTCTGGGTCCGGCCTGGCCCAGCTCTAGCCCTGGTGGTGCCTGTGGCCCCTCTGACCCTGTCTGACATTGCGGGGTCACGAGGTCAGGGGAAGGTCACCATCACTGTGGGCTGAAGGGCTTGGAAGAGGCGTGCATCCCCGCAGCGGTGGCCGGCAGCTTGGGGGCAGTGCCAGAGGCCTGCTGTCCATGGCTGGGACTTATCTGCTCCTGGACAGTCACTATGTCCCTTGCACTGGCCTCACTGGGCAGTGGGTGGTGTGGGGGAGGGGATGCTGTCAAGGCCCTGGACCTGGCTGATAAGCTGAGACCCGCTTGTTATCACAGCCCTGCCACTCCCTGACTGACCCTGCACCTGCTTTGCACAGGGGGTGGGGAGCAGGTGTGGGTCCTTGGGGTCCTTGGGGACCCTGGACTGTGCAGGCTTGAGGGGCCCAGGATCCCTCCCTGCTGTGGACCCTCCCGCCCTCCTGGGCTGCAGCCCTGCCTGCCCTCCACCCCCTCAGGTTTCCCCCACTGCCTTCCTCAGGACAGTGCGGCCATTGTGTCGCCACCGTTGTCTGCCTCCCGCAGCGCCCTACGCTTGGAGTTGGCAGCCTGGCGGCAGGGACCTGGGGATTCGGCGGTCCTCTGCTTCCGCTTGCAGGCCTGGTGTCCGGCAGGGCTGCTGCCAAGACTTCAGGCCTGAGGGGTTTGGGATGCTGTCCCTCATCTGGGCGTGGTGGTCGGGCCTCACCTGTGGGAACCCCGTCATGTGCTCCCTGCCTTCCTGCCCAGCCGGGGTTAGCCTGGCTGCCCAGGGCTCCACTGGGATCTGGAGGCCAAATGCCGGGGGTGGAGTCAACGCTGGCTCCTGTGCACACAGCACACGTGTGTAGATTCTGCACGGGAGCCCGTGTGGAGGCGTGCAAGTGTGTGCGTGGCGTCTGCAGGTGAGCACATGTGACCCTGTACCCACACCCTGGTATGAGGCCAGGCATGTGTCCACGTGTGAGCCTTTGGTTTGGGGACCACCTGGCTCCAGGCTGTGGTGGATGGCTTCCCAGGCCGGTGCTGCTGAGATCAGAGCCCTGCAGTTGTGCTTTACCGGTCAGTGGGGCTCTGTGGCCGCTTCCTGCTGCTCCTGGCCCGGGCATCACCATCACCTCTCAGGCAGGTGCCTGCTCGCCCTGCTGACGGACGGGTGAGCGCCGACCAGGGGTGCTCAGTGTGCGAGCCTGTGGTCAGATGCCAGCTGACCGGGGCGTGGTGCAGCGGGGATGCCCGCTGTGCCTTCCCCCCATGCCTCATCAGCCCCAGGAGCAGGTTCACAGGAGCCAGTCGGATCCCGAGGCTGGAGTCAGTCACGCACACTTTAGTGTGAATGAGGCTGGTGTGAACCTGGAAGGGCCTGACAGGAAAGGATAGGAAGGAAGGCTTCCTCTCATTGTGTGGGTGAGGAAATCGAGGTCCTTAGGAGCTGTGTGGCTGCACGCCGGAGCACTGTCCCATCCCCTGGTGGCCCGCCCCAGGGTGTATGTGTGTGTACAGACAGTGGCTGAGAGGCTCGGAGGAGGGGCTGTGCACGAGGAGGCCGAGGTCACTGGGCGCCAGGATTCGAACCCTGGCCCCCAGGAGTCCTCTCTGGGACCCTTCCTGCTGCAGCTCCTGGGCGCCGGGCTGGCGCGGGTCCCGGACAGCTGGGTGGGGATGCTCTTCGCCCCGGAGGGCCGGGCTGTGGCCGTCCTGCTAGGCGGGAGATGGTTCGTTTCCTACACAAACAACTGGCTGGCTGGAGTGATTTTATTTTTATTTCCTATTTTTACTTCCCCGTTGGCTCTTCTTAGCAGCTCCGGGTGAGATAGGCTGCCGCCCTCCTGTCTCCACCCGGCTTCCTGGCCGGGGTCTGGGACCTCAGCGTGGGGTGTGCGTGTGACTTCGGGGATGGGACATGCAACGGGGCAGGGTGGCTGTCACACTCCAGGCCGGGGAGTTCACGCCTCCTGGCTGGCTCTGCCCCGGCCCCTTCCTGTCCTCTGGTGGGTGGGGTGTGCCGCTCTGCATGACTCAGTTTCCCCACACACCCCTTTGGTTCTTGCAGGAGGTGTTGCACTGGGTGGGGTGGGCCCTGGACTTTGGGTGAATAAATAGGCAGTGTGCCCGAGTGGACCTGTCTGGGCAGGGTGTGGAGGGGCGGGGCGCGCTCTGGCTTGTTCACACCTGGCCCAACCCTTCAAGGGATCGAGGTGCCCATCCTGGGGTGGGGCTAACAAGCATTGCCACTGGGGCTGCCGTGGCAGGAGACAGGCAGAGCCCAGACCTGTGTGCTCCCTGAGCTGCTGCAGGCATAGTGGGCTGGAGGAGCCCCCGTGCTGCCAGGGCTTCATGGGGTCCTGGGTGTGGTTGCTGTGCTCGTGAGGAGCACTGCACTCAGAGTCGCTGGGCCGTGCCCTCCCCACCCTGGGCTCCGCAGTGTATGGTGGAGCCAGAACTACAGAGGCAGTTGCCGCCCCCCCGGCGTGAGGAGAGGGCACTTCCCAAGGAGGGTGGTCAGGGTGCAGCAGGGTGGTCTCGGCAGCTATGATGCCCCATGCCTTGGTGCCCTCTCTGCACAGGACGCAGTGACCTCTTCCTGGGGATCGTGTGTGTGCCCCTCTTGGGGCTATGTCCACCCCACCTGCTGGTGGACTGCCTACCCCTCTGCTGCCCTTCCGCTCCCATTCCCGAGGCTGGGCTGCCCTGCCCTGGAGGTGGTCACGTGGGTCATGGGGTCCCAGCCTGCAGGAAGTCCACATCCCCGCTGTCCTGGTCCTCGGTTTCCCCAGAAGCTGCTGTGGGTGCCTCTGCACTGTCAGGGCTCAGCTTCCTGTCCTCACTGCTCACCGGAAGGGGCTGTGATCGGGGTCCGCCCAAGCTCCTGACTCAGCAGCCACAGGGTGGGGAGAGCCGGGGAGTCTCGATGAAGCCCTAACTCGGGGCCCCTGCCCGCGGCCCAGATTTCCACCCCAGAGTCAGTGCAGAGCCCTTGGTTCCCAGCGGGGGTGGTGGGGCGTGGGCGGGACCCTTGTGCACTCTGGTGCTGCTGCCCGGCGTTGCCACCTCCCTTTCCCGTGGCGTCTGCTGTGTGAGGCCTTCTCCAGAAAGCTCGCCTGGGTCGGGTCCCTGCTGCTCCTTTTGCGCTGTGCCTCCTGGGACTCTGTGCTGGGGTGCACCTGACTGCCCTGGGCTGTGGGCGTGGAGCTGGGGGAGAGGTGCTTGTGGCCTCCTGGTCAGGCCGCCTGGCTAGAGGTGCCTGGGAGCAGTTGGGGCTGGAGTCAGGCGCTGGCCAGAGCTGCTGCTGGTGCACAGTGGGCCCCTTCCTCGAGGCTCCGGCTCTCCTGGTGGATTGCTGTCATGCCTGGGCCGCTGCCACTGTGGAGTGACCCTCCCTCTGCAGGAACAGAGGTTGTGCCCAGTGCTGTGGGGCCGGGTCAAGGGAGAGATTGGTGTCCCTCGGAGGTCTGTGGCCAGGCGTCTGGCTGGCTCCCAGGACAGGGCCCCTCTGGGTGTGCATCAGGCAGGGTGGGGGAGTGGGCCTGGGCCCCTCCGGCTGGATCCCAGCTGCCTGGAAGTCTTGGGGCATCTGTGAGACAGGATGAGAAGGGCTGGGCGCCTGCTGAGAGCCGGGGAGTGGCGTCACAGCCATGCCCCCGGCCCCCTGGCAGCAGATGGTGTTAGTGGCTCCACTCTGGCCCGGTTCATTCATGACGAAATCTGGGTCAGCTCCTGGCAGGAGGAGTGCGGAGCTGGCGCCGGGTGCTGGGACAGTGGCGAACTGGGTGCAGAGACAGCCCTCCTGGGGGACACACGCCTCTCTCCTGTCACTGGAGGGCCGCCTCACGCCAGGACCTCAGGCTAGCATCAGTGCCCCACACCTCCTCACTTGTGTTCTTGTCCCCTCCCCACCATCTTCCCACGTCCTGGGGCTCTGTCTGTGGTCCCCATTTCCCTTGTGGGTCCTCCCCGATCATGTGGCCACACCCTAGCAGCCACTGTGCCCTGCACCAGCTGTTCCCTGTGAGGGCTTGGCCTGGCCTGCTTGGTGTTGGTCCCCTGCCCGCTGTGGCTCTGACCTGTCTCCCTGACCAGGTCTGGGACCTGTGGGCGCCCGGCATTGCCCTTCCTGCCCTGTTTCCTGGGTCCCATTCCCGGGGAAGGAGGAGGGAGGCATTGTGGAGGCACCTGGGGTCCTGCTCTGGCCGCTGCCCCATCCCACTGCTTTGTGCTCTCAACTTCGGGGGTCTGAGGCTGCACTGTAGGGGTACGGCTGCCTTGGGGGGATGTGATTCTCAGGAGGGCTGGGCTGAGCCAGACGGTGAGAGGTGGTGGAGGGGACAGCTGGGAGGCCTTTGTCCCCGGCTTCTCCTATTCGGGACTCTCTTGACACAGGTCCTGGTGTGCCTGAGACCTCCTGCACACACTGGGTCACAACCAGGCTTCAAGGAGAAGGCCCAAGGTGTCACTAGAGAGGGCCAGGCAGCCGGCAGCTGTGGAGCCCAGGCCTTCAACCCTGGGGCAGCATAGGCGTTGGGCAGAGAAGGGGTTAAGGAGCCTCGGGAAGTCATAATGTTTCTAATTTTCCTGTGTGATTTAATAAAAATGTAAATCACTGGGTGGACGATGCACACCGCCATGGTGCTGACCGAGATTAATTGTGGGTGCTCAGTGGTCAGCCTGCCTTTGTCTCTGCAGCCTGAGCCGGGCTAGCTTCTCTTCCCGCCCAGGAGGCTGGATCCCAACGGGCAGCAGGGCAGCGGGGCACCGCAGCAAAGCCTTGGGTGGCCAGGCTGGTCACCTCCTGTAGCCCTTGGACCCCCCGCCGGAGCGGACCTGCGCTCTGGTGGCCTGGGGCTTCGCTGATGATGGCTGCATTCTGGGTAGGTGTCCATGGTCCCTGCCGGGGTGACGAGTGGGCCTTTCTCGGGGTGCTGTGGAGACAGCCCATGGTGAGGGGGAGTAGCTTCTCAGAGACGTGGGAAAATCCTAGGCTTCCAACAACAGCTCGTGCAAAGGCCCTGGGGTGGGAGGCTTGGGCGGCTCAGCTTGGACAATGATAGAGTTTGCGCCTGCACAGCGGAGCTGGCAGCGGGAGGTGTGTGGCAGCAGGACAGCTGCAGGTGCAGCACAGGGCACCGAGGGGTCAGGAGAGCAGCAGGTGGGGACCGCAGGGCTGGGCAGACTGGGAGGCCTCCCCGGGGGGACTCGGGGTCTGTTGTTGGGATTCAGGATGTCCCGGGTAGGCCTCTGGGAGCGTGACCTGGCCCTTGTGGGTGGGTCCCGCATGTAGGTAGGTGTTGGTGTGACAGCATGAGAGCTGGTGCAGGGCCCTTGAGCCCAGGGCAGTGACCATGGAGGTCCCTGGGCCCCTGTTCCCAGCGCCATGTCTTGAATGCTGCCCATCCTGGGGCAGCTCCGGGAGTGTAGGCCCTCCCTGGGCTGTGCAGCCACGGTCCCCACTGTGTGCAGCCTGGGGAGGTGTGAGTCTGACATGCTGCTGCCCCCAGCAGGGCAGGGCAGAGTGGACCGTGCTGTACAGGACGCCATGTGGGGTGTGCACGTCACTGGCTGGGAAGGACCTGCGCTGCCCACCCCCGAGGGCCAGCCTGGAGAGGACCTGGAGACCCTAACTTCCTGCCCCAGCTGTGGCCACCGGGGAGGGGTAGTGGGCTTGGTAGGAGCAGCTTCCTTCCGGGGCCCCACATGCGAGTAGCATCTGAGGCCCCACTTTGGTCCTTGCCCCCTGCCTCTGCCTGTGTGTGTGTCTCAGGGCTTGGGGTCTCGCCTCACGTGATGCTTGGGCCTGGAAAGGCAGCCCTGTGCCCGGTCCTTGGGCCCGATCACATTGCTGGGCAGATTCTGTGCGGCCGGCTGGGGCGGGGGCAGGGCAGGTTCCTGCTTGCGGCGCTCGCTGTGAGATGGCATGCCTGCCAGGAGCGGGCTGTCTGGGGTGGCTGGGCAGCTGCCAGGGTCACAGCCGTCCCGCAAGGGGGAGGGGAGGACCAAGGGAGCCCTAGGCTGGGATTTAGGGGTCCTCAGCTTCCGGAGCCTCAGTTCTGCTCCAGTAGAGGGAAGGTGACTGTCCCTACCCCATGAGTCATGGCCCAGAGCCTGGTGGGCCCCTTGTGCCCATGCCAACCCTGTGGTGCCGGCCAGTGTCTGCTTTCTGGGGGCTCAGCGGGCACTGGCTGCTGACGTGTGGCTGCTGTGTGCAGCCCCTCACTCGGTCCCACTCACCCAGCGGCCCGCCTGGGGAGGCCCAGCTCTGTGGACGGACGGACCCTGGGCCTGCCCTGGGTGAGCTGTGTCCCCATTGGCACCTCGTTGTTGTGGCCAGGGCTCCACCTCACATATGGCATCGGGCTGCATGCCTGAGGGTGAGGGCCCTGGTGGGTGCTTTTCCCCCGGGTCACAGGAGCTTGCTTTGGGAAGGTGTGACTGGGGTCTCCTCGAGGACCCTGTGTCTGCAGAGGTCATAGCGGTGGCTGAGGCAGGCTGGTCTCCAGCCCTGCCCATGTGGGCCCCATTCCTCACACTGCTCTGAGTCTGGTGCCCCGAGCCCGGTGCTTCCCCACACAGGGAGCCCTGGGAGAGGGCACTGATCCTGCACCTTAGGAAATGTGATCCCGGCCCCGGTCTGTGAATATTTCATCAGCAGATTAAAAATTGAAGCCACACATCCCTGGCCCTCCTCTGGGAGGGTGGAGGAGGGGCCATCTCTGTGGCAGGCCAGCGTGCGTATTTTTCTTGATAATGGAGCCGTGTCAATTAGAAAATGACATTGCTGTTTAAAATGTCGTTCTGCGGCCCTCTTTAATTAAGGCCGAGACGTAATAACCAATCTGCTGCAGTGAATGAATGTGAAACCATCAGGGTGGGTGTGAAGGGTGCGAGCCAGCGAGCCTGTCTTTGTCCGAGGGGCGGGGCCTCGCGGCGGGCAGCTCCAGCCAGGTGTGAGGGTGCACGCCAGGGTGCGGGTGGGTCGGGGAGATGCGCGGGTGTGCCCTGCTCTGCCCAAACTCTGTGGGAGGGAGCTTGGGGCACAGGGTGAGGGGATGGGGGGACAGGCGGGCCAGACGCAGCAAGGGGAAGGTGCTCTGGGCTCAGGCTGAGGCTGGTGTGGCTTTGGCGCTGCGGGCGAGAGTGGAGCAGGGAGCTGGCCCTGGCCTCCCCCGCCTGACCCCCGCCCCGCAGTGGGCAGAAAGGTGGCACACTGGGCAGCAGAGGCTCCTGGCCATCCCACCTCCGGCTGCTCTCTGGCTGGGCTACCAGCAGCTCTATTTTGGTGAGGCCTGAGGTGCCTTGCTGTGTCCCGCAGCTCCCAGGTGAGAGCTTGTCGCAGGGTGTCCCATTTCCTGGGGAAAGAGTGGGCTTGCAGCTTGCCTGGGACCCATGCGGTTGGACGCACACTGGGCCAGGGAGCTGGGGCTGCCGTGGATGCTCCTGGAACATGGGCTTTCTCCTGCCTTGGTGGGGAAGCGAGCCCCCACCTGACGCTGTTCTCTGGCTCTTTCTGCCCCTGGGGACGCTCAGCCCCCCTGCTGGTGTCCCTCAGAAAGATAGGAGTTTATGCCTGGTTGGTATTTCTGCGTGGGCTGGTCCCTGTGCATGGGTGGGGGATGAGTAGCCACGGGACCCTGTTGGTGCCTGGAGAGTTGGGGTGCTGACCCCCTTCTGGACTGAGAGGGGCTTCTGTTGTGGCTGGACGCAGGAGGTGAACACTAGGCTTTTGCTTTTGAAACCGGAGCCAAGCTGTGGAGGAGGCGAGCTCATTTTCCTAAGTGGAGCTGAAGGGGTGCTGGACTCCTGCTCATAGATCTCCCCAAAGGTGGGATTTCTCCCAGCTGATTGTGTCTTTGTGCGCATGTGTGTGGTGTGTGTGTGTGTGTGTGTGTGTGTGGCCAGCCACACAGGTGCTGTGGCTTGTAGGAGTGTCCACTACACGAATCAGCATGTGTCAGCCCCCTTGTACCCGTGTGCTCAGCGAGGCCCCAGAGTGACTCGCGGTGGCCCTGTGTACACCCTTCTCCCTCAGGTGGGCCGTGCTAGGCCTCAGGGCAGGAGAGGGACACCTCTGGCGCCTCTGGGACTCATCCCATTTGTTCTCAGGTCAGGAGGTGTGTCCGTCGGGTCCTCATCGTCTGTGGCGTGTGTTCATGCTACACACTGATGATGGAGTGGTGGAGGAGGTGCTGTGGTGATTGCGAGTGATGCTGTGGAGAGCTGCCAGAGGGGGCCTGTTCACTGAGGGGATGGGTCATGAGTCCTGCACCACAGTCACTGCTGCAGAGTAAGGGGGGCTGTGTCTGGAGAAGCAGGTGTGCCCACTGTGACCGATGGGTTGAAGCTGCCTGGGCTCAGCAGCAAGATAGTCCATAGACTATAGCGAGAGAGGGCAGTGATGGATTGGTGAAGTCTGCAGGGCACAGCCAAAGTTGTGAGGGCTGTTCCTAGGTTGTAGTGATAAAGGGTGTAGAGGGTGCGTTGATGGATTGGTGATGTCTGCAGGGCACAGCCAGGGTGGTCAGGCATGTTTTTAGGCTACATTGATAGAAGATATGATGATGGATTGATGATATCTGTGGGGCAGAGCCAGGGTAGCCAGGAGTATTCCTAGGCTGCAGTGATAGAGTGCATTGATGGATTGGTGATGTCTGCAGGGCATAGCCAGGGTGGTCAGGTGAGTTCTTGAGCTACAGTGATAGAGGGTGTGGTGATGGATTGGTGATGTCTACAAAGCACAGCCAAGGCAGTCAGACATGTTCTTAGGCTACATTGATAGAAGGTGTAGTGATGGGTCGATGATATCTGCTGGGTAGAGCCAGGGTGGTCAGGCCTGTTCTTGGACTACAGTGATAAAAGGTGCAGTGATGGATTGGTGATGTCTGTAAGGCACAGCCAGAGTGGTCAGGCCTACTCTCGGGCTACAGTGATAGAGGATGTGGTGATGGATTGATGATATCTTTGGGGCAGAGCCATAGCCAGGAGTGTTCCTAGGCTGCATTGATAGAGAGTGCATTGATGGATTGGTGATGTCTGCAGGACACAGCCAGGTGGTCAGGCCTATTCTTGGGCTACAGTGATAGCAGTGTGGTAATAGATTGGTGATGTCTGCAGGGTGCAGCCAGGGTGGTCAGGCCTGTTCCTAGGCTGCAGTGATAGAGGATGCAGTGATGGATTGGTGATGTCTGTGGGGCAGAGCATGGGTGTCCATCCTGGTTGGCATCTCCCATGGCTCAGTTCCTATTGTCTTGCCCTCAGCTAAGTGTGGCTGTTTGTCCTCATAACACCTGCAGTACAGTCTATGCCTCTGAGGCCCTTCTGGCCCCTCCTCCTCCTAGCGTGTGAAGGCCTGTGACTTTTGGGAACAGAATGCGTGAATGCACCCCAAGCAGGCCATGGCCGTGGCCTTGCCATGCCTGGCAGTGTCTCTGTTGTCGGCTGCCTGTCAAGACCACTAAGGGGCTTTCTGACTCCTGATGACCAGGCCAGGCTGGTCCAGCTGCACCTCATAGCCTCCCCTGAGGCACACAGGCTGTTGCTCGGTGTCCTTGATGTGAGTTGCACCTCCCTAGTCCTTTGGCCATGGCTGTCCCTGTCCTGACTGCTCGTCCTTGTCTCACGGCCGTGGACTTCGACTTCTCTGGGAGCAAGTGCACACAGGCGTCCAGGCTGGAGGAAGCGGAGAGCCGCTGAGAGCCTCTGGGCTGGCGTCCTTGGCGTCTAACTCAAGGGGCTCGCGGAAGGCTGTGAGCGGGCCACGTCTAGGTGTGTGGACATCCCCTGATCCCCTGACTTGTG
The DNA here is from genome assembly GCA_002564305.1 of Octomys mimax. Classification (NCBI taxonomy): domain Eukaryota; kingdom Metazoa; phylum Chordata; class Mammalia; order Rodentia; family Octodontidae; genus Octomys; species Octomys mimax. The sequence goes on along the minus strand of NDGM010382480.1, from coordinate 13,338 downwards.
GGCTCAGTGGGGTGTCCCTGAGTCTGTCTGAGCCACTGCGGGTGGGTGCTTCCTGCATCCGGCCCTGTGGGGCGCAGCTGTCTGAGTCCTGGCTGCCCCTTGGTCACTTGTGAAGGGTCAGGGAGGCCTGTGGCCTCCCAGCCCTGGTCTTCCCTGAGTCCGGCCAACACTGCACTTGGTGGTTGTCTCTTTGGTCCATCTTTTCTCACTGGGATCTGCTCTGTGCTGCGGACAGGGAGGCAGGGAGGGAGGGAGGGAGAGGGCGGGCCCGGACTTGGCCCTTGAGCAGAGGGTGGGGGCCCTGGGCCACTTCCTGCATGTTCTGGTGAAGATGGAGTCCTGCTGTCCGACCTCTTCCCACCCGTCCTGTCCATTCCAGCCCCTGTCCTATTGGCAGGGGAGCTGTGTCAGGCTCCTAGCAGGGACTCCACAGGGAGCTGAGGGCTGTTACCCAAGTGCCTTCACTTCTCTGAGCCGCAGTTTCTTTATTTCCAGTGGAAGAAGACAGTTACTAAGTTGTTCAAACTGGGCTTAAATTTGGGATCCTCTGCTTCAGCCTATTGGAGTGCTGGGATTATAGGTTTATCCCACTGTGCCTGGCTCATGTTGGGGTTTTGTAAGCTCACATCTGGGGCACAGCTGGATGTGGCTGTGGCCTGGGCTGAGGTCTGCAGGTCTGCAGGCTGGAGGGGTAGGGTTGTCTCACAGGGACCCCCGGTTGTGCCCCCTGCCATGGCCTGTGGGGTTGGGCTGTACCCTGCCCAGAAGCTGTGCAGCCATGGGCGGGGTTTCTGCCTGCCAACAGGAGGCTGGCAGGGTCAGTACTTTGCTCCAAGGCTGTCCTTTCCCCCCTGTGTTGGCCCAGCTGGGCACTGGCTGTGTGGTATCCCTGTGAGGCACCCCTGGTCAGTGGCTCCTGGGCCAGCTGTGCTTGGGCCATGTAGGGGACATGGAGCCAGGAGTGGGCTGCAGGGCTTTCTTCCACCCTCATCCCGTGTGCGCGGAAGCAGAGCAGCCTGGCTGGGCACAAGTGCCCTTGTGAGCTGGGAAGGGGTGGATTTCCCAAGCAGGGTCTCGCCCCGCCCAGTGGCCGCTCGGCCTCCACTCGTGATGGTTCTGGTAGCAGAGCCTAGTGCCTGCGCTCGGCACCCCCAGGAAGCACGGAGGCCCTCAGCAGGGCTGGGGCAGCCAGGGCACAGCAGGGTGGAAGCAAAGCAAAGCAAGGCAAAGTGCCAGCAAGCCCCCAGCCCACGCCCACGCCTCCTATTGCGCCGCAAGGCCTGGCCTGTCGCAGCCGCCGCTGTGCGCAGTTGGGAAACGCGGTGAGCAGACAGCAGCCCGGCGCCGCCGCTGCCGAGTCCCGGCGGCCAGACAGGTTTGGTTCCTGCCCGGAGCGCTGCCTCTCGGGCACCAGGAGCAGAAATCTGGCCAGAGTTCACAACCCAGCGAGGTGGGCCCTGTGCAGTGGGCTCTAGGGAGCAGGGTGTGTGGCCTGGCTGGGTGGCTCCCATAAGTGGGGCTGCTTTTGTCGCTGTGCCGGCAGGTACGCCTGGCCTCAAGTTTCTGCGTTGCCTGGCGGGGGTGGTGCCCACAGAGGTGTGGGTGTCCCCAGAACCTGTGGGCAGTGCAGCGCTCGGGGGTCTCGGGCTGGGTGCCGTGGAGTGTGAGTACCCTAGCACAGAGCCCAGGCCCAGCACAGGCTACCAGAAGCGAAGAGAGAGGGCGCCCCTCGGGCGCAGCTGCATCCTTAGCTACGTGTGTACGCACAAAGGCTGGCCTCTTCCCGACTTGTTTATCAGCTTTGCCTGGCGACCTTTAACTCACCTTAACCCAGGGGACTTGGGCTACCCGGGAGCAGTTGTTGGCCGGCCTCAGGACAGAGGGCTAGGTGACCCGGTGGGAGCAGGCGGAGGACCCTGCGGAACAGAGACGTGTTGGGATCGGAGGGTGGGGATGGCCTCCTTGTGGGGTCTGCTGTGGAGCGAGGTGGTGTCCACAGAGCCTGATGTGTCACCCTGGGGTCCTGGTGGGACAGGAGAGAGTTGGGGCCTTTAGTGCAGGCCTTCCTCCACCTGGGGTGGGCAGAGCTGCAGGGAGGGCTCCCTGGAGGAGGTGATCACTGGCAGGTCACAGAAGGGAGCAGACCAGGAAGGGCGTAGTTGAAGGCCTGGAGAAGAGAGATAGCTCTGGTTTCTGTGTTCAGGGCCTGGCCTTGAGCCCAGTATGTGGGGGCTGGGGAGTCCGCAAGAGCCCCCGGGCCCAACCCCACATCCTCCAGGGCTCCTGACCCTCTTGGGCTGCCTGCCCATCTGGGTGCGTGCATGCTCAGGAGGGACCTGAGTTCCGGATTTGTTGTCCTGGACTCTGGAAAGGCCGGGGCCCCAGGTGCCGCCAGGGTCCTGGGAAGGGGAAGGGGCCAGGAGGGCCCTGCAGGCCTGCTGGAATCCACTGAGAGCTTGCTGCCCACATGTAGGGGCTTCAGGAAGCCCTGTGGCCCCCATTCTTACCCTTGCCTGTTTTGGGGGAACCTTGACTGGGGAGACAGTGGGTGACGAGGGTGTGCAGGGTTCTCTTGGGGTCAGGAGTCCACTGTCCACCCCTGAGAGTGGTGCGGAGGGGGGTTTAGAAACCTCTGCTCTCACTGCGCAGTGGGGGAGACTGAGGCCGCACCTGGGGCCCCTGGCTGGTGGGACCCGGGTGTCGCTGTCCTGAGGGCCTGTGCTGATTATCGGGTAGTGAGGGCTGAGTGCTGCAGGCATCCCAGCCCTCAGGCCCTTCCCTGCCTCCTCACTGCCCCACGCCATGCCTCATCCCACTCACTGTCTGCCAGGCCCTGCCCTGCGAGGTCTGGAAGACCCTGGAGGGGTGGCTGCACCCCCCCATTGCTGGACCTGGAGTGTCTTTTCTGAAGAAAATTCCTAAAGGGTAGCAGCCCCGGCAGTGGGGGGCTTGTGTGTGGCAGAGGCAGGGCAAGTATGTGCCCTGCCTGGGTGGGCTGTCATAACCCCCACTCCTGTGTGGACACTGCCATGCTCCTGTGGGCTGTGCCCTGGTCCCCAGTTTCTCTCTACTATGGCTTCAGCCAGGCCTGGCTCCTCCTTGCCACTGAGAGCCAGCTGCAGAAGGCTCTGGAGCTGCCCAGGGGTCCCCAGCAGGGAAGCAGAGTGGCAACATTGGTGATGTCAGTGGAGGTCCTGCCGGGGCTGTAGCACACTGCTGTGGCTCCAGAGGGTGTCCCCAGGTCCTTGTCCTGGGGCTGGGCCTTCATGCTGCCCTGCTCAGGGAGCTGTCGGCAGCCCTCGGCAGCCTGGGCTGGGCATCAGCTGTGCGCAGTGACAGGCTGCAGACTGGGGGAAGGGGAGCAGGAAGTGGCTGTTCCTCCCGTCCCCACCCTGCCAGTCCCAGAGCATGGTTGTCTCTGCAAGCCCCACACACAGAGGTGGTCTTGGGTTCAAATTTTCGCTGTGTGGTACCTGGCGGTGCAAGACCATCCCCTCCTGAAGCCTCAGGTTATCTTTCTAGGGAGAGGTACGAAGTGTCTTGGTGGCCCGTGCCTGCCGAGCTGGGCCTCTCACCCAGCGCTACTCTCCCGCTGCGTCTGTGCAGCTAGCTGCATGTCATCCTCGCGCCTAAGGGTTTTAAAGGGCCCCTACCCCTGGGCTCCGGGCCTGAACTGCACTGGCCTGGAGGGGCGTTTGGGCCTCAGGCCTCTCCCAGGGATGATGGGTCTGTGCCCTGGTGCCCCCAGGGTCCATTTCTGGCTGGACTGCGCTGGACAGAACGGCCCCTCCGAGGCCCATGGTCCTTGCTGGGAGGTTTGTCCCTGGCCTTGGCAGCTCCTGGGCAGAGGCAGGGGTGGGCACAGGCCCTGCCTTTCCTCTGGCCTGGGCAGGGGAGCTCCCAGAGAGTCTGGAAGCAGGGGAGACCCCCTAGGCGGTGTGGGGGCTCCTTTGGAGTCCCGACCCGCCAGCCTGTCTCGGTGGCTGCCTGGGTGTGGCAGCCCGCCTGCCTCCGTGGGCCATCTGATGGCACCAGCGCAGCTCGGCTGTCAGGCTGCAGTTTCCCACGTGCCCTGCCGTGTGACTCATCAAGCTGGTGCTGTGACAGTTGTGCTAGTTCATTCATCAGCCAGCTGATTCTGGAACCTTCTCTGGCTGGGCGCTGGGTCTTAGAGCGGGAAGGGAACTTGGAGATCCTCTTTAACTCTGTGGTGTCACAGATGGGGCGGCAGAGGCCTCCTGTGAGCAGAGCCCCGTCCTCCTGTCTCTCGCGGGCCGTACTGGGCGTTCCTTGTGCGGTGGCTCTGCTGGACGCCACAGTGGGTCTGCACATCGCGCTGTCTTGCCCGCGAGGTTGCCTAGAGGACCTGTCCCAGGCCTAGCCTGGTGGCTGGGGCAGGGGCAGCGACGGAGGGAAGATGCAGGTGACATGTGAGGCCTGGGGTGCTGAGGGGTGGCAGCTCCTGGAGCCCGAGCGCCTGTACTGCTGCCCATCCATCAGGGATGCCTGCCACTGTCGCCCATCATTTGTTGGCAATGAGCCCCTCATGCTGTGGTTTGTGTCTCCTCATGGCCAGGCAGCAGCTCCCGACTCTGATCAAGAGCGGAGGGACCCCAGTGCTGAGCAGGGTGGGCCCCATCTCCCTCAGCCTGGCCCCTGGGTGTGGACTGGGGTCTTAGCCAGCTGCTCTGTGGCCAGGACAGGTGGTGGGCACCGGGTCCGGGTCCATTCTAGGTGGCTAGAGGCGGCTCCTGGGTGCTGGGCATAGTCAGGGAGGGGCAGGACCTCCGGAGTGCTGGTAACGTGCCCACTGAGTGTAAGGAGGGCCCGCCAGGGCCCCACTGTTCACACGCCTGCTCTTTGGGTGTGGCCTGGGGGCATCACACAGATGGGTGTTGGAGCTGGGTTTGGGGGCCGCGTGGGGGCTGGGGCAGAGCTCACACACACAGGGCGTTGGAGCGGCTGGCAGGTCAGGGTGGGGCAAGGGGCCCTGGGCGTCTGCCCTTCAGAGCTGCAGGGACTGGTGTCTAGCAGCCATCTGCATATGTGTGCCTGCTCTTCTTTCTTTTCTCGCAGTACTGGGGCAAAACTCCTGACCTTTACACCGAGCTACATCCTTGGTGCCTTTCTAAGTCATTACTTTATAACTAAAGGTATGGTTTTGCTAAGTCACTACGTTGCTCAGGCTGGTCTTGAACTTGTGGTCCTCTTGCCTCAGCCTCCCAGAGTGCTGGGCCTGGCTGGGCTTTCTTATGTGTGCCCTGTCCCCTTGTGCTCCCATCAGAGGGAAGCTGCTCCAGCCCTGCAGACGTGCCTGCACCGGGGTCCTGCAGCGTGTCTTGACGCTGACTCTGGGTGGTCTGCGGGGAGCGGGCTGAGCCTCTCCTGCCCCTCTCCCCCAGAGCTTGGCAGTGATCCCCCTTTCTAGCTTCCTCAGTGGGGTGCCGGCGGCTCCTGTCTCCTCTGCTGCATCTGGAGTGTGTTACAGTGTGTGTCAGGGCAGAGTGGCCTGGTGGCGGCTCTGGAGGGAGCGGAAGTGGCCCTCCCCAGCACCACCTGCAGCCAGCCCCCTGCCCCGGGGCCGTCGCTGTCCTGAAAGGGCACAGGCCAGTGGCAGGGCCCAAGTGGGGTGGGGGTCGCCCAGCTGCCAGCCTCCAGCACCGGGTCCCAAGAGGCGCTGTCCCAAGGGGCCATGGGGGCCTGTGATTGTTGCCGGAAGTCAAGAACCTGTCCCGGTGGCACGAGTGGGAGCGGCATGGGCTCCATCCCTGAGGTCTCGTGGGCTCCTAGGGGCAGGGCTGTGGGTCCCCACCTGTCTCCCAGCCTTCACCTGTGCCAGGCCTCTTGTTGGGTTGGTTGGTCAAGTGAGGTGGTTCCTGTGCCGTAAAGGTCACCTTTTCAGCGGACGTTCAGTGGCCTTTATCGCCTGAAGCGCTGATGCAGCCTGCAGCACAGCCAGTTTCAGAATTTGGGGCCATTTCTGTCCATCCTACAGACACCAGGGCCACCAGCCATCCTTCCTGGCTCTGGCCCAGCCCTGGCAGCCGCTCCCAGGTCCCCAGGGATGACCTCACATAGGCAGTGGAGCTGAACATTGGGGCGGGAGCAGTGCCTCGCGTGTCACTGTACGGGCTGGGACAGCTGTGGCCACTCTGTGTCCTGCCATGGCCTGACATACACATGCAGAAGCAGGTAGGTAAGGGATCAGCACTCTGGTGCAGGGTTTGAGCCCAGGCTCCTGGTCCCCTGGTGAGAGGCCCTGCTGGGGCATGTGTGGTGTGGTGGCCGTGGCCGTCTCAGCCGCGGGAGCTCGGCGGGGCCTTGGCCCCCCGTGCGTCTGAGTGTGCAGGACACACATGCCCCAGAGGCCCCAGATGCCTGGGAGGGTGAGGCGTGGCCCGGATGCCCAGCGGCACGGTGCCAGCGCTGCTGCCTGGCCGGCCTGCCGACCCCTGAAGGCTGTCTCCTGAGCACCCTGGTGGCATCAGCCTGACCGGGTGGCTCTGGTTGGGACAATCGTCTGGAGACCAGACTGCCGGGAGAGGCGTCCAGGACGGCTCCTCCCTTCTGAGGGGCGAGGACAGGCGCAGGCGCAGGGACCCCGGCCGGCGGCCTGCATGTCTGCAGTTGCTGGGCGCCTGACGCGGTGTCCCCAGAGAGGCCGTGTGCGTCCCCAGGTGGGTGCCGTCAGGTAGGCTGTCAGCTTGGTGGGCTCGAGGCCCCTTGGGCCCCATGGCTGCCTTCCGGCCTGTCTGCCCCCTCCCCTGGCTTTGTGGGCCCCTCTGGTTGAGTGACCTTGGAGAGAAGGGTCTGTCCTTCTCAGGCCATGTAGGTCACCTGCCTGGAAGCTGTCCTGGAGGTTTTGGGGTCCCCACAGTGGAGACAGGGATGCCTTTGCTCCCAGCCTAAGCAAGACCCATTTGAACCTGGCACCTTGGTGTAGTTATGGCCATGCACGTGTGTGCCCAGTGAGCCTTGGGACTGCCTGGCTGGGTTGGAAGCCTTATAGGGTCTTGGGGTGGGCCCCAGGGTGTGTGGGGTGACGTGCAGAGGTCCAGGTCAGCTGGGCTTTGACGTCATCCACCCATGGGGGCCCTGCTCTGTGCCTGTTGGCAGCGTGACCCTGGTTGGCACCGTGGAACTTTACAGGGCCAGGCTGGGCTCTGCCTGCCGGGGCCTCCACCGGCCTTCCCTATGTGGCCGGAAGCACCAGGCCCCCCTGAAGGGGCCTTTCCGGGGCACTCAGCCAGGCCCTTCTGGTTCCCTGTGTTCTGCACAGGCCTTTCTCCTATCCTTGTGACCTCACTGCCCTGAGGGCCTGTGTGTGGGGGTCCTGCTTTCCAAAGTGGGCTTCGCCTTCTTGGGCAGCAGTGTCCCCAGGCCCGGCCCATGGCCACACCTCACTCCTGCTATTGATGCAGGAGCTCAGCCTTTCAGGGAGTGGCAGGATCGTAGCAGGCCTCTGGGGTTCTCCTGTCACCCCCAGCCAACTGCAGGGCAGCTGGGCACAGTGGTGGGGTCCAGAGCGGTCCCCACGGGAACAGAAGTGCCCATTCCCTGGACTGGCTGCAGGGGGGGGCGTCCCGCAGCAAGGCTGGCAGCGAGCTCTACCAACCCAACTCAGGCCCGGGGGCTGGGTTTGGGGGCTGCCCGGACACAGAGGCCCTGGGTGCCCCTGTACTGGGAGGCAGGGTGCTGCTGTCAGCCTGGGCGGTGGCCAGGGCGTCGCTGCCTCTGCCAGCTGGGCGACTGTGTGTGAGCTGCAGTTGGCGTGGTGGAGGGCTGGCTCTGGGGGTCGGCCGGGGGTGTCCCGGGGTACACGGTGCAGACCCCACACCTCTGTGAGGAGCCCCCTCCTCGCAAGGGCAGCTTGGCCTTGTGTGCCACCTGCATCGTCTCTGCCGCGCTCCTGGGATTCGGCTAGGAGAGGTCTGGGGGCCTCGCCCGGGGGCCTCAGTTTCCCTCGTCCGATGGGTGCCGTGCAGACTCTGGGGCTGTCATCCCACTGCTGTTTATCTTTGTTGTATTGAGACTTACCAGTCCGGACTGGCCGTAAGCTTTCAGCTGGCCTCCTGCTTCAGCCTCCTGAGTGCTGGGAGCCCCTGGCTGTGATTTTTCCCTGTATTTTGGCCAGAGCCAGAGGGCTGGAGCAGCTCCGGCTCTGTGCTGGGGTTGGGGCTGCTGTGTGCGCAGCCTTGGCTTGCGAGGTGCCCTGGGCAGGCAGGGGGAGCCAGAGGTGGCCGAATTGCACCCTGAATGCTCTGGGGAGGCGTGTTGTGGTGCTCCCAGGCCCGCTGAGTGCCGCGGTGCTCCCCAGGCCTGCTGAATGTCGCAACCTGGCTCGGACATGGTGGGCAGTGTCGAAACCAGTGCCTCTTTCCCAACATCTGCCTGCCGTCACAGGACTTGTGTCAGGCGCCCGAGTGCCAGGCCTGGTCCTGGCCTTCCTGGAGAGGTGTCCGGGCCTCATTTCCTTCTCCAGAGAGGAGCAGAGGCCCCCGCCCATGAGAGCATGGCGGGGGCCATGACGTCAGGGTGGGTGCCGCTCCGTGCTCGATGTAATCTGTAGGACTTCCCATGTTGCTGAAGGGGACATTGAGGCTTAGCAGGGCACGAAGGTAGGATTAGAACTCAGGCCTTCAAGCTGGGACTTTGTGCAGGCAGGAGTGTGGAGAGGCAGCGCTGAAACTGGTAAGGGTGCCGGGTGGGGGGAGGTGTAGGCCACTGGTGGTGACGCCTGGGGCAGGGGTGAGGACCTGGCACCCCGTGTTCTCCTGAGGACAACAGAGGCTGGCCCTGTGCCCGGGGCTGGCGGGTGGGCAACATAATGCTGCCTGGACTGGTGTCTGGGACGACCTGCTGGGCGGGCAGGACCAGGATGGTGGAGGAAGCCCCTGCTCCTGATGTTCCTGGCATGTGATTTAGGAGCTGTTGTGGAGCTGCCCCTGTCACCCCGTGGGGCATCTTCTTGCGCTTGGTGTTCAGGGGGGCGCAGCAGCCCTCCTGGGGGCACAGCCCTTGGGGAGGGCACACGGTGGCCCTGCTTCTTTGGGGACCCTGCACTCAGCCATCAGGCACAGGTGACACCTTGGAGGGGCTGCAGGAGGCCTCAAGCTTGCATTCCACTGCCTGTTGGTGGGGCTGGGTTCGAGAAGCCTGTTGGATGAGCCTCATCTGGCTGCAGGGCAGCCCGGGCCGCTCAGTGGGGAGGGGCCCTGCTGCAGATGAGGAAGCAGCACCCAGAGAGGGCAGGGGACCAGGCCCTGGCAACAGCGGGCGAACGCAGGGCCGGGCTGCAGCCACGGCACAGGGAGCATGGGTTTGGGTAAGGTGGGAGCTTTGGTGGCCTGGCTGGGGCTGCAGGGAGCCACGAGGGCCCCAGTGGGAAGAGCAGTCTGGGAGGTCATGCCCCACCACGACCGAGGTGTTCTGGTGGGCGTCCACCCAGCTGAGCACCTGCGTGCCCTGGTGTGGCTCTCCTGGCGAGTCTTAGAGCTGACCTGGTGCTGCGGTGCTCTGCGCGGGTGGGGCAGGGTGGAGGGGTGGCCTGACCTAGCCTGGTTTCCATGCCTGGTGTGCTAGTTCCCCCATGTCTGTCCTGATGCCCTGCCATGCCTGGAGGTCCAGGGGGTCTTGGTGGGGGCTCTGAGTCTGAGCCTGGAGGAGATGGGTGGCACCTCCTGCAGGAAGTTCTCCTTGATGCCTCCTTCCTATTGTGCCGCAGGCAGGGCTGGCTGAGTCACTCCACCTGCTCCTGGTGAACGGCTGTGGGGACTGCACCTCCCTTAGCCAGCTCCAAGTGATGTGTGCAACGTGGCCCCCATGGGTTCCCCTCAAAGCTTCCAGGACCCTGGGCTGAGGGTGGGCACTGTACCCTGAGGATGAGACTCCCCATACCTAGATGTCCCTGTCCCCCCAGCCATGTGTGCAGCCAGGATCCGAACCCAGATCTGCTGACTGTGTTGGGTACTGGCAGGAAGGGCCAGTCTTGTGGCTACTGTCCGCCTTCCCATGCGGGTGGCGCCTGGCTGTCTGGGGAGGCGGCCCTGGCCCTCAGCAGCCTGTAGGCCCTGGCCCCAGGGAAGCCTGCTGTCCTCTGATCCTTCCCGCCCGTGCTCCTGCCTTCACCCCGGGCCTGGAGGAGGAGGGAAGCCCCTGTCTGGGAGGCCAGGGAGTGTGTGGCGTGTGGGGGAGACTTCAGAATCTGGACACCCCCACTTCCTCCCAGCCGAAGCTCTGTGCAGGGAGATAAGAGTTTGGAGGAGCCACTGCTTGCTGAGCTACATTGTGTGTGGGGGACTTGGGTTTCCCGGGTCTCGCTGAAACACGGTGCAGGCTGGGCTGGCTTTCTAGCACCATGACACTTCCTGCAGCCTGTGCTGGGCACGCCTGGCTCTGCCATCCCCACCCTGCCCAGCCGGTCAGCGAGTACCTTCTTGGGCCAGGGTGGGAGGGACCTGGATGCCACCAGGGGCCAGTGGGGAGTCCAGACCTCAGTTGGCCTTGCTTCAGGGAGAAGAGGGCGGGCGGCCCAGTGAAGCTTCCTGCAGGAGGCACCCATGCAGGGAGCCAGGGGAGGTGGGTGCTTCTGGCCCAGGGAACGGCATGGCTAAGGCTAGCAGCCCTACCTGGCCGTTCTAGGAATGGCCCTGGGCTGGGGCGGAGAGCCGGCAGGGCCAGGGTGAGGGGTCAGGGCAGGCAAGGAAGAGGGCGGGGTGGCTCTGCTGCCCAGGCAGCTGGGAACCATCTTGCCTCCTCTGGGCCTGGGGGATGGGTGACCCTGTGTGGGGAGGGGCTTCCCTCTGGGGAGCACCAGGCCAGCCTGCCCCCGGCAGCCAAGGAAGGCTGGTCCTGCAGCTGCCAGGAGAGCCCCTATGCTGGGACCAGCCTGGCTTAGAGACAGGGCCCAAGAGATGCCCAGTGTCAGAGCGAAGACACAGCTGTGGGCTGGCCCAGGATGGGGGGGGGAGCGCCAGCTCAGGTTGGGGGACACTGCAGTGGAGTGGTGGGGTCTGGTGGGTGTCTGCAATACCAACCCTTGGCAGAGAGGGACCAGGCCCTTGTGCCCCTTGGGCCCATGTGGCTGTGGGAACCGAAATGGATGTGTCCTTCAAAGCTGGGGTCTTTGGCAGAAGCAGCACCTCCACTGGTGTTGGGGGAGTTTGGGATCCAGGCTCTTCGACTTCTGAGCCCCTGGAGTCCTCTGGCGTCCCTGATCTCAGCTTTATCGCTGCTCTGCTGACCCGAGGTATGTCCATCCCCACCCCTGTGCTCCCTGCCTCCTGCGCCCTGTGCCCAGGCAGCCCGGGACTCAGGTCCACGTGACACACCACTGGCCAGCAGTGTGGCCTCGGGAAGGTTGCAGGGTGTCTGGGCCTCCATCCCTTTTGTGGGAGGGGGTGACACAGAGCTGGTGAGAGTTGGGTGTTGTGAATCAGCCAGTGCAGGGCCAGGTGCAGGTCAGGATCAGGGATGCTGGCTGTACCCTGCCTGTCCCCGTGCTCCTGGAGAAGGTGGGTGCAGGGCATGTGCCATCTGCAGAGGCAGAGGTTTGGGGGCCAGGCCTTCCTGGCCTCCTCCTCTGAGACCTTGAGGGGCCCCAGCAGGGCATGAAGGGAAGAAGCCACAGCAGGTGGCTGGGCACTGGGTTTCTAGAGGTGCAGGATTCATTTGTGTCCTGGGGGCTGCTGGTGGATTGCACAGGCGGGTGACGTCTGGGCTGTGTCCGTCTGTCCTCATCCAGGTGACTGTCTGTCCTGGCTTGGGCCCATGCCCTCTGCCCAGACCTCTGGAGGCCCAGGTGCTGGGAGCCCTGCAGGGGATGGAGCCCCAGCCTCCCTGTGAGTGAGGTGCCAACTTCTGTCCCAGTCAGCCAGGCAAAGGGCCCCGGGTGAGTGTATGGGACATAACGCTAGGCTCCTGCTCCATCACCCTCAGGCTGAGGGGCACTAGGGGGCCGGGCCAAGCCGGATGTGGCTGAAGCCCTGGAGTGCAGCTGAGGGCGGCCCCGTGTAGAGAGCTGTCCTGGGGTTGTGCTGTGGTGGATTCATGGCTGGGCGGGGAGCAGGCTTGACAGGGATTGAGGTGGGCCCTGCAGGAATCCAGTAGCTGTGTGGGTTCTGGCAAGGCCGAGGGTGTGGACCACCCAGGTTATGTTAGGCACAGGTACTGGCTCGAGTCTATTGTCCCAGGGAGGGGACGTGTTCTCCATCACCAGGGCAGCACTGGGGAGCCAGGCCAGCCCGAGCGTTGCCGTGTGCATTGTATGGCAGTTGTCCCACGCCTGCGAGCAGGTCCTTTCTTGGGGCGCTGGAGCCCCTGCCACCTGGGGGCGCCCTTGACACTCCTGTGTGGAGCTGGGGGATCCTGGAGCACAATGGGGTACAGACGGCCTCTAGGGCGCCCAAGCATGTGTAAGTCCTGGTGCATGTCCCCAGGAAGTTGGTCTCTGTCCCCAGGAGCAGTCCTCAGCACTACAGTCAGTCTCAGACTATGGCTGTCAGAGTGGCACAGAAGGCGTAGGGTTTGACCCCTGGCCTTGGAGCTGTCCTGGTGTCTCCCTGCTTAGGGACCTGATAGGCAGAGCTGCACTCAGGAGCAGTGGGTGGGCATGTGGGGTCCTCAGCTGTGGCTTGCTTCTGCAGGTCAGATTGTCCCCCATCTGTGCAGGAAGGGAGGCCCTGCTCTGTCCCAAGTGCCATACTGGCTCCTGGGCTCTGGGCCCAGCTGACAGCTGCCCTGCCGTCCACACCCTGCTCCCTGTCTGACCTGCATGTCCTTGCCTCACTGGGTCCCTCCTGTGTTGCTCTGCAAGTCCCTTTCACGGGGGCCTGGTGAGGGGCTGTCCCCACCTCTGGGGTCTGTCCCCTGCTCCCTTCATCTTTCCTGGCCATCTCTGGTCAGTGGCTGTGAGGGAGGGGACAGGTGCACTGCCTGGGTTGGGGGCAAAGAGAGCCTGGGGGTACCCAGTCCTAGGGCTGAAGTGCCCTGGGCATGCTGGATGGTGTCTCCCTTTATTCCGACATCCAGGGCTCCACATCTGGGGCTCAGTTGGGGAGCCTGTTGGGAGGCCCGAGGAGCAGCCTGCACGGACAGCAAGCTGTGCTGTTACTGTCATTGTGCTGGCTGGTGTGGGGTGTCCAGGCCACCCCGCGGCCAGTGTTTGGGCGCTGAGTGGACGGCTGTTGCGTGCCCTGAATCCGTTGTGGTTGCCGCCTGCCCCAGGGTGCTGCTCTGTGCTGCCTTGGGCCTGGCCGAGGAGGCGGGCAGGACACCCCGGCTCACAGACGAGGAGACTGCAGGGCCTGCCCAGAAGCCTGGAAGGGCCAACGGACCAGC
>NDGM010382274.1:0-11055 GCA_002564305.1 Octomys mimax | reverse complement strand
GGCATTTTGGTTGTTTCCAAGATTTGGCTATGACAAATTGTGCTGCTATAAACATGGGTGCACTTATATCATTGGGTTATGATGTTTTCAGTTACCCAGAAGGGGAATAACTGGGTTGAAAAGGATTTCCAGCCCTAGTTTCTTAGGGAATCTCCACATTGATTTCCATAGTAGTTGTACCAGTCTATATTCCCACCATCAGTGGAAAGGGGATCCATTTTCCCTACAACCTCTCCAGCACTTGTTATTAGTTGATTTCTTTATGACAGCCATTCTTTCTAGGGTGAGATGTAATGCAATGTTGTTTTATTTGCATTTTCCAAATGACCACTGATTTAGAACTTTTTTTCATGTATCTATTTGCCATTTATATTTCTTCCTCTGAGAAATGTGGATTCATTTCAGATGCCCATTTTTGCATTGGGTCTTTGAATTTTGGGTTTTTTTAGTTTTTTGTATATTCTAGATAGAAGCCCTTTGAATGATTGTTGGCTAAGATGTTTTTTTCCCAGTTAGATTGTCTTTTCATCCTGTTGGTGATTTCTTTTAATGTGCAGAAACTTCTCAATAAGGTGAGATTGCAGTTGATTCTTTGAAGTATTTTCTGTGCATCTGAATTTTTGTTCATGAATTCTCTGTCTCCCCCATGTCTTCAAGATTTCCACCTACTTTCTCTTCCAGTAGATTTAGTGTATCTGTTTTAATATTTTGATCTTTAATCCATTTTGACTTTAGTGCATGGTGATAGACCTGGGTCTATCATTTGTTAAATAGGCTATCTTTCTGCCAATCAACATGCTTGGTCCTTTTGTCAAAGATAAGATGGCTAAGTGTGTTTGTAATTGTATTTGCATCTTCTAATCTATTGAATTGTTCCTTTGGGTCTGGTTTTATTTATTTATTTACTTTTGCCAGTACCATGCTGATTTTATCATAGTACCTTTGTAATATGATTTCAAATCAAGGATTGTAATGCGTCCTGTCTTGCCTTAGTTGCCCAGGATTGCTTTTGCTATTCTTGGTCTTTTCAGATTCCAAATAAATGTTAGGAATGCTATGTCTAGATATGTGAGTTACACTAATGGTATTTTGATATGGATTGTATTAAATCTGTATAAAGATTTTGGGAGTACAGCCTTTTTACAATATTGGTTCTTCCTATCTAGGAGCAAGGAATATCTCCGTTATCTGAAATCCTCTTCAAAGTCTTTTATCAGAGTATTGTAATTTTCATTGTATAGATCTTTTACTTCCTTTGTTGGATTAATTTCTAAGTATTCCATTTTTTGGATGCTAATGTCAAGGGTATTGTTTCTCTAATTTCTCTCTCAGTGAGTTTATCTGCATAGAGCAAGACTACTGATTTTTGGGTGTTGACTTTGTATCTGCTATGCAACTAATTATTTTTATTAATTGTAAGAGCTTCCTGATGGAGTGTTTTGGATCTCCTATGTAGACTATCACGTTATTTGTGAATAATAATAGTTTAATTTCTTCCTTTCCTATTCTTATTTATTTTATTTCTCACTCTTATCTAATGGTTTTGGATAATGATTGAAGAATTATATTGAATAGGAGTGGTGATAGTGGACATCCTTGTCTTGTACCTGATTTTAGAGTAAAAGTATCAGTTTTTGTCCACTTAGAGTTACGTGGGCTATTGGTTTCTCAGAGATGTCATTTATCAGATTGAGGTAATGGTCCCTAAATTTCTTGTAGAATTCAGCTATGAATTCCTCAAGACCAAGACTTTTATTTGTTGGTAAATTTTTTTATTTCATTTTCAATTTTATTGGCTAGTATTTTGTTATTCAGAGTGTTTATATCTTCTTGATTCAGTTTTGGTAATTTGTACCTATCTAGGACTCTTTCCATTTCTTCTGTGCTTTCGATTTTGTGAGTGTGAAGATTGTCAAAGTAGCCATTGATGATTTTCTGTATTTCCAGAGGATTTGTAGTAATTTTGCACTTTTCATTCCTTATTGCTTGAATTTGAGCTTTTTATTTCCTCTTTTTGATGAAGTTTGCTAGGAGTTTATCAATTTTATTTAATCTTCTAAAGAACCAGCTCTTTCATGGATCAATTCTTTGTATTGTTTTCTCTCTCTCAGTTGCATTACTTTATGCTCTAATCTTTGTACTTTCCTCCTGTCTTTGGGCTTTTTTGCTATGCTTGTTTTAGAAACTGGAGGTGCAGCACCAGGGCATTTGCGTGTTCTCCTTCTGTTCTCCTGGTGTGTGAGCTCACCACTAGCATTTGCGTGTTTTCCTGGTGTGTAAGCTCACCCGTAGCATTTGCGTGTTCTCCTTCTGTTCTCCTGGTATGTGAGCTCACCACTATAAATTTCTCTGAGAACCCCTTTCTTTGCATCCTAGAAATTCTGATAAGTTGTATTTGAATTTTCATTGACTTGTAGATATTGCTTAATAATTTCATCTGTAACCCATTGGTTTCTAATGAGGGTGTTATTTAATTTTCATCTGCTTCTGGGGGTTTTGTGATCTCTTTTGTCATTAATTTCCAGTCTCATTGCACTGCGGTCAGATCGTATGCATGGGAAAACTTCTGTTTTCTTGCATTTACTTAAGTATGATCTCTGGACTAGTATATGGTCTACATTAGATAACATCCCATGTGAAGCTGAAAAGGACATGTATTCAGATGTTATTGGGTAGTACACTCTTTAAATGTCCATCAAGTCCACTTGTTCAAAGGTTTTGTTCAGTTCTGATACCTCTTTGCTAAATTTTGTTTCCTTTGCCTATCTTTTGAAATAAAGGAGTGTTAAGGTCCCCTGTTAAGATTGTTACCGGTTATTAGATTTTTTTCATGTCCTTTAAAATTTGTCTTACATAGTTGGGTGCTCCCATATTTGGAGCATACATATTTATGACTGTTATCTCTTCTTCTTGAAGTTTCCCCCTAATAAGTATTCATGACCTTCTTCATCTCATTTGATCATTCCTGATTTGATATTCAGATTGTCTATGAAAAGAACAGCTACTCGTCCTTTTTCTGAGCTCCTGGAACATGTGGTATTGTTCACCAACCTTTCACTTTCAGTCTGTGAATTTCTTCTTGGGTTACATGTGTTTCCTGTATGCTGCATATTGTTAGATTTTGTTTCTTGATCAACTCGGCCAGTCTATTTCTTTTAATTGGTAAATTGAGTCCATTTATATTGGTGTTATAATTGAAATATATTGGGTTATGTTTGTCATGTTATTTTCCTACTGTTTGTTCCCTACTTTTTCTATTTCTAATTGTTTTCCCTGTTCCATAGGTTCTTTCTGTTGTCATTCATGGAGTTGTTGTCCTTTTGATACCTTTCTGGAATATCTTTTAGTAATCTGTGTAGGGTTGGTTTGGTCATCATGCTTTTCTTTAGTTGTTCTTTTTCATGGAAGTATTTTACTTCTTCAATTTTTAAAGACAGTTTTCTAGGGTATATCAGTCAGGGTTGTTATTTGTTTTCCTGTGGGACTTGCAATATTTCAGTTCATTCTCTTGTTGATTTGATGGCTTGTTTTGAGAAATTGGCTGTTATTTTAATGGGTTTTTCTTACAATGTGATCTGTTTCTTTTGTCTAGTAGCTTTTAGTATGTTGCTCTTGTACTGTATTTCTGGGATCTTGATTACTATATGCCTGGGTATAGATTTATTTTGGTTTATATTATTTGAAGTTTTATATGTGTTGGTTACCTGAATGTCAGATTGTTTCCCCATATTTGGCGAGCTTTCTGCTATTATTTCTGCCCATATTTCTTTTATGCCATTTGTGTTGGCTACATCTTTCTCATTGATGCCTATTAATCTTA
This sequence comes from Octomys mimax, assembly GCA_002564305.1. NCBI lineage: Eukaryota > Metazoa > Chordata > Mammalia > Rodentia > Octodontidae > Octomys > Octomys mimax. Next base: position 7,235 of record NDGM010382274.1, on the reverse strand, counting down.
TGCTGTTTATCTTTCCATCATCTTGTAGCTGTTGAATTATTATTTCCTGGATCCTTGTTGTTTTGTAAGATATCTTTCCTTACCTGTTTGTTAGCTGCAATGACGTCTTCAAGTGATGAGAGTCTATCTGTACTTTCATTCAAATGGTTTTGCCGCCTTGTAATGGAGTTGTAAATTTCCTGCATATCTCTTTGAATCTGCTGCTTGCATTCTATGTCTTTCCAATATTGCTCATTCAAGGTTTTTATTATTTTACTATTCTTTTTTCTCAGTGGCTTCTTTAGAAACAGTAGTTCTTTCATTACAGTTATCATTTTTTTAACCTTGGAGATTATTTCTTATCTGATATCCTCTATACTTTTCTGCAGTTATTTCTTTTCTTCGGTTGCTATTATTTCAGAGATTTCAGGTGTGTGATTTACAACTTCTTCTATGCTGATATTTCCTGGGTTTGCTCTTGGTGGGCTCAGGACCTGAGATTGCATTTTACTCCTTGTTTTTGTCATTTTCTGTTTCCAAAAGAACTCCTAATTTTGATTTCTGTGATACTTTTTGTGAAAATTTGATAGTCGGTAGTTGTATCCCTGCGATCACAACCTCTCTGCTAAGGGCTTGTTCTTTTCCTTTCTTTTCTTTTTTTTAATGTATTTGTTTGTTACAGCATCTCACTACACAGCTCAGACTCATAATGATCCTCCTGTTTTTCAGCCTACCCAACACTGAGATTACAGGTGTGTGACACTATTCCCCGGGCTCTTTGGCCAGCTCAGCCCAGCCTGGCAGTGGGGCTGGCTCAGCAAGTGTTGCCAGTGGTCGAACCCCAGACCCTGCACTTGCCTAAGCTTGCCTAAGCCGACACTTTAGTCTGCTGAGCTATCTTGCTGGTCCAAGGGTCTGTTCTTTAGGTATCTCTCTTGGATCAGAGACTTGTTTCTGTGTGGTTCCCAAGGTTTTGCCTTCTCTATCGATTGAGAGTTGGATATTGGTTTCTGCTTGGCACTGTCCTCCATCCTTCGGTATAGTGCTCTGGTGAGGATTTTACCCAAGCATCTCCTGACATTATTACCCAAGGGAGAACTTGTGATTAAGACAGATACAGTATCCTATTTACAGTAGCACAATTATAAATATTAATAAATATTGACAAACTTCTGTAACTAATGGGTTTGTAGTTTAGACCATAGGAGCAAACATTATAGCCATATAACAAAGCAGATTGCAATTTGGGAATTTATATTTAAATTAGTTCCCCTGATTTCTGTCTGGACACCTCCCCTTCATGTACCTGGAGTCTTCCAGGCAGACTAATTCACCCAAGTTACCTTCTGCCACTTCTGTGTAGTGCGGATCCTCCCCACAGGTCTGGGCTTCAGCCTGCGCCCTGCTGGGCCTAGCAGCATGCCTCAGCTCACTGGATGCTAGGGCCTGGCTGCTAGGATCCAGGCCTTCCGGGTCTGCCCCACAAACTGGACCAGCAGGGCCTGGCTGCTGGGTTTCCTTGTTATTGTTTTCTTCTGTTCTTGTTTCTGTCTCTTTATTCTTTCTTTTCAACCTGCCTTCTTCACCAGTTCCCAAAGCTTGTACAATCCTCTTTGCTATCAAGTCCTGCTTCTAATCCCTATCACTTCTTCTATTTCTTTAGTTTTTCCTCTAATCACTTTTAAATTCTTCCCTTGAAGGTAAAATTGGCATAGTAAGAGGATATTTATTATACACAATTTTTGGTTTATTTTCTGTTTAGTTATAAAAGTATAAATTGTGCACACAAAATTAAAATTGGTATCTTAGTTGCTTTGCTGGGACAAAATACATGGCCCTCAAAATTAAGGAAGAAAAGGTTTATTGAGCTCACTGTTAGTGGAGGTTTCAGTTCATACTCACATGCTCCCAGGCAGAGCAGCACACGGCAGAGGGCAGCAGCTCATGGCAATGAAAACAGCAAAAAGCAAAAGGAGGAGCACAGCTGCAACAGCTAACAAGTCTCTTTGTCCTCCTTATAGTGTATGTAGATTACTTGGCCCAGGGCGGGTGGAGCACTCACACCCGTAATCCCTGCACTGGATCATGAATTAATCACAAGCTCTACAATCCGCCCCAGTGACTGCATGAGGCTTTATGGGGACGACTAGACATTGACAATAAGAGGCATCAAATTAATAGTCTACAGTTTGTCCTTTTCTAGGGTTTCATACTATGGTTACTACTGACTGTACTACTTTAGCCAACATGACACAATGACTCCAATCAGTTGTTCTTCCATGTAGGCCAAGGCTCATAAACAATACTATAGGCCAGTGCCAAAGCATCAGAGATTAAACCAAATAGGCAACAATTTCTCATTTCTAATAAATTGAAGAGATAGAAACTTACAATAGACTCAAAATCAAAAAGCCAGCTGTACCTGGAAGACATCTCTGAGAAGTAATCATTTCCTAAGTGTTCTTGGTAGTAGCAATCAAGATTCCTACTATAAATAATTTAAAAGCATCAATGCAGGAAATCAACTTAAAAAATAGAAAATGAGAAGATACAGAAACAGGATTCAACTGCAGGCTTCCAGCTTGCCAAAAACAATCAAAGGAAATCAGCTATAGGAAAATAACATGACAAGGATAACTCAATATATATCAGATATAACTATCAAAGTAAGTGGTCTCAATTAAACAATCATAGAAACAGATTAGCTCACTGGATCAAGAAATCAGACACAAAAAATGCTGCGTGCACATTTAAGAAATACATTTAATTCAAAAAGAAATTCACGGACTGAAAGTCAAAGGATGGAAAACAGTACTCTATGGAACAGGAACCCTGAAAAAATCAGGGGCAACTATTTTATTTGTAGATGAAGTGTAGTTCAACCCAAGGCTGATTAAGAGAGAAAAGAGAAAGTAGCTTTATATCTATCCTAATTATCTTGTATGTGCATATATGTATATTTTTTCACTACAAAATGATCCTTTATGGGGGCGGGTAGATGGCTCAGTAGAGTAAGCGCTTCCTTGGCAAGCGCAAGGTCCTGAGTTCAATCCCCAGTACCTAATTAAATAAATAAATAAATAAATAGAAACTGAAAGTGTAAATAAGGATGAAAATGCATAACAGCTACTGGGAAATAGGAAGAAAATGTTCAAGGGGAAAGGGGAACTGGGAGGGGGAAGAAAAGGGGAAAAAGAACAGAAGTAGAAAATGGAAACAAGCTTCTATAAACCGGAGGAAAGAGGGGCTGAGAGGAGTACAAGGAAAGGGGAAAAAAGGAGCGAGGATGCGTCGTGCACAGGTCCAAATTCTGAATGATGACTGTTAACTAAACTCAGCAAGAAAATTAAATTCAAAATAAAAATGTAAAGTGTCCACACAAAATGCAAGGATAGTTGGAAAGCTAGCCCCAGTGTCTTTGCCGTGCCGCTCCGGTGCACACCCGGTCCAGCGTCCTCCCAGCGCACATGCCCTGTCCAGCGTCCTCTCAGCGTGTTCCTGTCCGTCCAGTGTCCTCCCAGCGTGCACGCCCCATTCAGCGTCCTCCCAGCGCGTCCCTGTCCATCCAGTGTCCTCCCAGCGTGCCCGTGTCCGTCCAGCGTCCTCCCAGAGCGCACGCCCTGTCCAGCGTCCTCCCAGCGCGTCTGTATCCGTCCAGTGTCCTCCCAGCACTCACGCCCAGTCCAGCGTCCTCCCAGCGCGCCCGTGTCCCTCCAGCGCCCTCCCAGCGCATCAGTGTCCGTCCAACATCCTCCCAGCGCGCCCTTGTCCTTCCAGCGTCCTCCCAGCGCGCCCGTGTCCATCCAGCGTCCTTCCAGCACGCTGGTGTCCGTCCAGCGTCCTCCAAGCGCACCCAGGAGCCAGTGGGCGCGTCCTGACAGGCTTCCTCCGGGTGCTCCCACTGCCCTGCGCCAAGCCCCTGCATTTTCTGCCTTGCGAGCCTCTGCGGGAGCTCACACACTGGCCAGCCTGGCCTCGGGGACATGTTCTTTCTAAACTCAGCCGTGGCATTGTATACCTTATAACTCCATTTAGCAAATTGTTTAAGTACACGTTATGCACATGAGGATGCCTAAAGGAAACATTTAATAGGTAGATAAAGCCCGCGTCGCTGCCTTCGCACCAGAAAGCCATCCTGGGCTTCTCCTATGACCGAAGCGCGCCCTGGTGCGCCCTTCTTTCCCAGCACGCTTTCCTCTTTTCCTACCATAACCCGACACCCAGAACTCCGTCCGAGTGCTCCCCTCACCCCCACCCCCACCCCCGTCCTCAAGTCGGGCCGTCCTCTAGCAGGTGCTCCCTGCGGGTGCTCCCTGGAGCGTCCTTCACTCCTCTCAGTCTGCTGGCCTCGCTGCTGGGGCGGGGTCCCCTCAGCAGGCCTTGGAGGGGCGGATCCAGTCAGCGCGCCCCTCTGGGGGCCGATGCAAAGGAACCACCTGCGCAAGATCTGATCCCCAATCAGATGCATTGTCTGTTTTCAGCATGAAATATTTCCTCGAAAAGTAGGAAGTACAGCATGCCCAATAAAGTTGTTTTTAAAATTGCTTCCTTTGAAACACGTTGGGCTGGGAATCTTTAGAACCCTTTTCCACTTTACCAGCCTTGGCCGGTTTCCAGCTAACTTAGGAACGCAGGGCGTGTGAGGTCTTAGGGTAGCCTTGACTGATTACTGCAGGTTGCAGGCTTGGACCCTTATCATAACGAGCAGTGCTGTGGCCTTCAGCGGAAAGCCGAGGTTAGCGAGGGAGCCTGCGGCTCTCGGTGCAGCCGGCAGGAGCTGGGACCAGGCAGGGGCACATAGGGGGCAGGGGCTGGGACCAGGCAGGGGCATAGGGGGCCGACAGGGGCACACTGGGCCGGCAGGGGCACACTGGGCCGGGGCTGGACCAGGCAGGGGCACACAGGGGGCAGGGTTTGGGACCAGGCAGGGGCACACGGGGTCTGAGCTGGGACTAGGCAGGGGCACACAGGGCCGCGGTGCTTCCCGGAAGAGCTGAACTGCACGAAAGCAGCGATCCTCGCGAAAAACAGAGACCACTAAATTGAACTTTAATTTCAAGTTCTCAATGATGAGGCCAAAGTGGATCTAATTTACCCTGCAAAGATGAAGTAGTCTGAAGGAAATTATCCGGAGGAGATGGGTGTTCTGAGTTTCAAATTGTTTGTAGGGAGCAGAGCTGTGGCCATTCTTTTCCCGCATGCTGACTCTGCTTTCGATGAACGGCCCCCAACTTCATTTTTCATTGAGATTTGAAGAATAAACGTAAAATTCGGCAAGACAGTTTGACATTTACATACACCTAGCATCCCTTCACCGTGCTTTTGGGTGTTCAATAAATGTTCTCAGAAAGCCAAACTACAAACCCATTAGTAGTGAGCAGAATTAGTCTTTTATTCTGAAAAAAAATGATGAGTTTTTTTTCTCTATCAATAGATAGGTAAACATATTAGTGTTTGCCTAGGGGTAAATAAAGCGTCCCCAGTCTCATTCTTAGCTCCTTTACCAACCAGTTTCATGTCGTATTGTATTATAATATGCCAAGAGAAATATCTTACTTTCTTATGAGGTTCTTGCAGAGTTTCACTTTCTTCCTAATCTCAGTTCATCTACAGGCCTGAAATATGTGTGTGTGTGTGTGTGCGTGTGTGTGAGTGTGAGTATGTGTGTGAATGTGTGTGTATGTATGAGTGTGTGTGTGTGAGAGAGTGTGTGAGTGTATGTGTGAATGTGTCTGTGTGTGAATGTGTGTGTATGAGTGTGTGAGTGTGCATGTGTGTGAGACACTGGGGATGGAACCCAGGGCCTCTCACTCCTGAACTACATCTCTAGCATCTCTTCTGCACTGGAAATTGAACTCAGAACCTCGCATTTGGCAGGCGGGCTCTTTTGCCGCTGAGCTGCAGCCCAGCTTCCTGTCTTTTTACATTATTTTTGTTTGTGTTTTGAGAGGGGGCTCGAGTCACTCACGCTGGCCTCCCACTTGCCTCTTCCTGCCTCAGCCTCCCACAGTGCACGCCCGCCCTCCCCAAGCTCAGCCACATTATGCGTGAATTTGAACAGCGAGTCCTCACCGTGTTCGTGCGGCACATTTGACGATCAGCGATGCGCAGCAGCAGGGCGCTCTGCACACTCAGGCAGCGCAGAGTCCTCTGTAAGCCTGCTGTCACCTGAGGAGCCTTGCCAGGTGACACATGCGCCCTGTTTCCTAACGTCACTCCGGATGCTTTCCCCGGATGATCAGACCCTTTCATGGGCGAAGTTATTTTTTGCTGTGGTCTCCCAAAAGCTCAATGGCTTTCTTTGTAGTGACAAATCCAACAACAGAGACTATGAGTGTTCATGAGTGATACCCTCTATTGATTAAGGAAGAATGATTGTGATGCTGAGTTTTGTATGGCAACTTGATTTGGTCATGGGGTGCTCACATGTTCTGGGCATTTCTCAGAGAGGGTTTTCTGCGTGAGAGAAGGAATGAGGAAGTCAATAGGCTGAATTAAACACAGCATCCTCCCCCTCTACTGCAGGTGGGCCTTCTCTAATCAGTTGAAGTCCTAACCAGGACAAACAGTCCCACCCTACTCTGACAAGAGAAAGTGACTCATATCTGAAATACTTCACTCTCACATAAGAATATGAGTGTTTTCTTGGACTTGAAACTACCCGCCTCTATATCACCATCTTCACAAGCATCCCCACCTGCTCACCTGAAGACCTGAGGACTTGCCAGCCTCTACAATCCCATGAACTAGCCCCTTATAACAAACACGTCCGTGTATCTGATGTCTGCCGACTTGAGCTGTGCCTGCTTCCCTCGTCCTCCTGCTCGCCTTCCTGCTGGGATTTTTCTCCAGAGAATTCTGACTAAAAGTAAAACAATTATAGCAATAAGAGTTTCTTGGGTGATTCTGTGTTGGTAGTGATGAGAATTGATTTGCACTCTTAAACAAGTACATATTTAACCATCAACTTCAGATTCTAAGTCCAGAACCTCTTAGGATAAAGGTTCATTGCTCCTTTTCAGATTTTTTAAAAAAATATTTTATTCATTCAACCATATCTGTAACTACTATAGTATGTAAAAGATATGTCTGTAAGACTTTGCCTAAAAGTACTACATTCTCAAGAAAAGCAAATGAGCCTTCCAGCCAGAACTGCTGTCTTCCAGTAATTTGACAAAACGACTAACACAAAAGGCAAGAGGAGGGGAGCCCGGTGTATGTTTTCCAGGCCTTTTAGAAAACATAGGGTTGTTCCT
>NDGM010381968.1:0-10400 GCA_002564305.1 Octomys mimax | reverse complement strand
TGCTGTAAACCATAGAGTGAAGCACCCTTCTAAGGTACTCATGTATTTCTGAGTTATTTTGAATATAAACATTTGGTATAACTCTATGACCAAGGTTGGGTCAACACAGGGCATCACAATTGTCTTGTAGGCTTGCAGAGCCTGTATTTCCTTAGTGGTACTCCATTAAGGGTGAATAAGAAGCAATAGACTGAAAGTATAATTTTTTTTTGAAGTTTTTAATGATGGAAACAAAAAGCATCTAAAACTGGAGCTTCTGGAAGAACCACTTATTCTTGAAAGTGTAATTTTACACAGTGCCCTGCAACTACTGGAAGATTGAGCTGACAAGAAAGTCTTGCCCAACAGTCTCTGCCTATTTGCTTTTCCCAGTATTTTTTCAGGACAGAATTCTCCCCCAAAGTAGGTTTAGCTGTAGTTATACTAAGTAACTCCTCAGCGGCTCTTTCTAGCCTGGAATCCTGCAGTCAAAGCACAGAGGTCTAGCACCACTTTACCCTTCCCACACCCTTGTTCCCAGAGAGCTGATACAACTTGTCTAGAGAAATCTTCACAACAAAGCCTTCATTTTTAGTAAGGACAAAGGCATCCTCAAATGTTTTTGAATGTCGCAGTAATCAGATTTTATTGTCAGCAATTCTTGATCCTGGGCCACCTTTTATTTCTCTTTTCTTGGAGAAAATATGAAGGACAATGCCACAGAGATGTTCTGGAGTCTGATGGGGACTGTCACCCATGCGGAAATATTTGTCTCCCTAGTAGATCACTACATTGTGATGATAGCAAGGAAGTGAAGACAAAACTGAGTTGAATGCGATCTCTGCTTGGGTTAGGAGCAGCTCAGGAGACTCTGCAGGTAGGCATGTAGGCCTGTTGACAATTTCTAGGTTTTTCTGTATGATTTTGTCACCTTTTAAACTAGGGTTTTGTCAATCTTATTTACCACTTCCTATGACATGCTCTGTGTGAAAAGCCATATCTTCCCAGGAAGACCTGCATGCTTTATGGGGTATAGTGCAAGATGAAAGTTCTGGCCTCTTAATAAAAATAATTTTGAGATAGGGATGGCAAAGCGTGGGCTCCTTGGCACAGAGCTATCTGTGACGCACAGGTCCCCTCCTACCGGCCTGGCTGGTCTCTCCCTCCTCACCTATGGCACCTCACAGTGTTTGTACACAGCCCAACTGCAGCTCTTCCGTTTTCCTCTCCTTTTCTTGCTCTCCACAAAATAAACTGAGCCTTAGTTGAGTGTGGTGGTGTATGGCTGTAATCCCAGCACTCAGGAGGCTGAGGCAGGAGAATCACTGCTAGTTTAAGGCCAGCCTAGGATACAAAGTGTGAGTTCAAGGTCAGCCTTAGCTGCATAGTGAAACCCTGTTTCAAAAAGACAAACACACACACACAAACAAATCTAAGTCTTAGGTTAAAAAAAATGACAGAGAACTGTAGAATACTCTGTTTCTACAGAAGTCTTCCTTTGTACAGTAAGACTTGGTTTAAAACCTAAGAGAAGGGATGTATTATCTCTTGAGAATCTCCTACCAACCTGACCCTGATGGTTAGCCCCATCCAACAGTTTTAAAAAGATAAAAACCCAGGGGAGTCCTTGGATCGTGTCCTCTCCTCTCTGGTTCTGTCGAGTCTCCCTTCATGATGCTTGTATTTCCCTGACCCATAGTGGCAGCCCGGTTTTCAGCCTTGCTACCATGGACTACACTACGGTAGAGGCTACTTCCGCCTCTCTTTTCCTGCAAAGTGCTGCCTGGTGAAATTTCCTAGAGCAAGGCTCATCATGTCAGTCACCTGTGAAGAAAAAGTGTGAAACTACATACTAGTCAGCAAGGTGAGGTTCATTTTCCCCACATCTGTTTCTATTGCCCCCCTCCACCTCACTGTCTTCCATCCTCTCCCCCAGGCAATCTCTGCTGTGGTAGCCAAATTGGGTTATTTAAAGAGCAGAAAAAGTTCAGGTGTTCATGGAAAACTCAGGGATTTGTGAAGATTAAAAAAAAATTTTTTTAGCATTGTCACCTATTAAATTATATGTGTCTTTCAAAAGTCAAAACAAAAGCCCCACATTCTGTAATTGCTTTTTCTTGTGAATTCCCATACTGTGTATTCTGGGCACATTTTATGTCTTTTAACAGGTTCTGTCTAGGACTTTTTATTGGTATTCATATCTCCTCTATCCAGACATCAGGATTCTTGAGGCAGAACTGCTATCTTTGGAGAATAAAACAGAGGTATTAGTTAAAAATGTGTTGGGCAAGAGTTTTAGTATCCACTTTAGGGGTTGGAGAGGGATAAGAAGGACTACAAAGGGACAGGGGAACAGTTGGTAGCTGTGGCTGTGGCTATGATCTTGATTTATGGTGTTGGGTTCATGAGGGTGTGCCATGTCAAAATTTATCAAATTGTGCTCTTGAAACACATGTGGCTTAGTGTATGTTAATTATACAACAATAAAGACATGTTTTAGAATTCTAAATTATTTAAGTCTTTACTCAAGAGCTTTCTAGAAATAAGACAATGAAACTAGGAATGCCTAACTAAACATGCTAGTAAATGTGAGCTTTGAAAATGCTGGACATGTGTTTGATAGGTATAGGGAATTGTATGTAGATTGTATCCTTTGTGGAGTTTTCTGGGGCCTACATGGATGGGGAGCCACCTAATTTAAGAACAATCATAAAGCACATATCAGTCCTGCCCCAATCACCCAAGCAAGCTGTCATATTGACTTTCACCCATTGTGACACAGCAACGTCAGTCAATCATCAGGGCCTCTTAGCAGGAGGGCCTGTGTCACAGCCACTCACATAAAGGCAGTGAGTGATGGGTAGGCTTCTTTGTGTCCATGGACTTGGGGTGATGGGAAAGCAGACAAAGGCTGTTTCAACGAGAACCCCCTTGCTGGTCAAGCAGGGGAACATGGGAAGATGGTGAGAGTCCATGAATGTAGGTGTTCATATGTTAACTGAAGTTTTCCCACAAAGACAAAAAGCAAAGGTGTTCACACAGAAAAGGAACAAAAGACAAAGTATTGGTGACATTTTATGGTTTTGAAGGTGATTGTTAGAGGAATCCTGGGCTTACCAGTTTTCCAAAGTAGCATACCCTTGTGAAAAACACAGTGCTACATTCACTTTCCAAAAGATTATTCCCAATCCTTCTCTAGAGATCCCCTCCCTCATATCTGTCTACCTCACACAGCTCTAGTGGCCTCTCTTCCCTTTCCCCCATAAGTCCTGTCCTGGAAAGAACAGACTGCCACACTCATTTCTTCTTTCTGCTGTGGAGCCCCTGTCTATACCTATTAGCTCAGTAGAGAAGAAAACTTCAGATCTACCTCTTGGAGATTTTCTCAAGCTGTTTGGAATCCTGTCTTTGATAATTTCTGGGAAAGTGAATTGGGAAACCATGTGAAAACACATGGGCTTCTAGAATGCATACCTTACATTTCTCATTTGTGTCCTGAGCCACATAAATCAAGAGATTGCTTGAATCTGTGCTTTTCCATGTCACCCCTTGTTACAAAGCAAAGCCCCTTCCTCAGAAGGCCCAAGACCACCATGAATTATCATTGACTATTCCATTCCACCCCAGGGTATCTAAATAAAATTTTCCTGTGGTCTGAGAAATAGTGTTTCTGAGTAATAATTTTCCTAAAGAGTGATCTGAGATCCCTGGAGTACCCCAGCTTATTATTTTTTTCATGTAACAGAATAGTGGGGTGTGGTAGGTAGAGGGAGAGGCAAGTAAGTCAGGAGAAAATACATCGTTTTTCCTGACTGTTTGGAAGATTTACTAATGAAATTTATGGTTGGGCTTTGGTTTGGGATAGATTGAAATGCTTTCTGGATATGAAGAGGGCTTTCTTAGTTTGATAAAGCCCTTTAAACTGGGTCATATTCAGGATGGGCTGGGGTAGTGATTATGAAATACAACAGATAGCTTTCCCACTGGCTCACACCTCTAGCTTCATTGGTTGGTTGTAATGAAGATGAATTTGTTTTTCTAGAAACAACTCCAGGTCATTCTACAGGGAAGCACTGGAGATGTAAACATAACAGACCTTGGATGGCAAGTGGCTGTATGGACCATTTTTTTTAAAGCAATACTTTCAAAATAATAATAATAATAGCATTAGTATACTATAGATATATACAATGTTGGGGACAATATGTTACATCCCTGGGCCCAAGAGCAGACTTGTCTTGAGACAGTGCTTTGTAGTAATATGACAGGATTATGATGACAATCATTGTAATATATTAGTATTAAGTAGTATATTAATAGCATGTAAGCACAACTTGCAGTAGAGGATTATCACAATATTGTAACATTTGATGTAAGTAATCTTGTGGTAGTAGTTTAATGCTATAGGTACATTATCACATATGTCTTAGAGCAGTATGCAATAAGTTCATCTTGTGGAAATAGATTGTAGTAATATAGTTATATCACCAGATGTATTTCAAGCAGTATATTGTCATAGTAATGTAAGAAGTCCATCTTCTGGTAGTTATATCATCAGATATGATTACATCATGCACTGCACTGCAGTCCATCTCATGTTGTTGGTTGTGATCGTGCCAGATATCTTAGTCATATGGTTGTGGTAATATATAATAATAGCACCATTGTGTGGGGACAGGTTGTGGTAAGGCTGTGCATAAATTGGCATAGCCTGGGGGAGAAGGCAAAGAGGAAACACAGCCTTCTCTGCTTCACTTCTTTTTGCTAACTTTACACAGGACTTTTGCTCTTCTCCCTATCCTAAAATAAGAACAACAGTGCAGGGAGATCTGTATCAGGTGTCTAAATCTTTACACTAAGAATGGCAGTAGTAACTGTGGAGGAGAACCATAAGATATGAAAGATTGAGTCTAATGTCTGTGACACTCAATACTTACTGATAAAAGGCCCCAATAAGGTAAACAATCAGAAGCCAAGTAAATCATGTGAGGTAGTATTCCTTAAAACATAAAAGGTAAGTTAGTCTTTATGGGCAAAGCATCTATAGTACATGAATGGCCTGGTTATGTTCCAATAAATCTTCAAAAAAATGTTTATAGGTTGGATTTGGACTATGGGCTGTAGTTTGTTTATGATTTCACTTATCTCAATTGTATAATCAAGGTAACCATTTTCCTAGTTTTATTGATCTTGAAAAACTTTGAATCATTAACTTGCTTAAGGTCATGCAGCTTAGGATATATTTAAGCTAGGATAGAAGCCAGACTATTATACCTCTGATATCACCTGATGAGAAGGGTAGGTAGAGCCATACTTCAGCAATTTAACCACACTCATAGTCTGTTATCTTCCCAAGATATTGGTGTCTACTTTGAGGATCCAAAATCTTACATCAATCTTTACTTCCTTTCCCTAAGAGGTCCATTACCAGGAGTAGTCAGTGCCTTCTATCCAAAGACCTATGCCTCTTGTTGGGTGTCTTTATATAGTAGATGTTCTCTACTGGTGGCAGTGGGGTGGTAAGTTCTTGTTCAGATGGTCATTTTGTGGGAGAGGGGCTGGGGCACAGAATCTCCTAGTTCAAACAAGATGTTATACAGACATTGAAGCACTGCAATGCCAGGAAGAGGACAGCTAATGGACTATTTATAGGACCAGGACTTTGTATGATACAACACTAGTCAGATTACATTCACATTTCCTATATACCTCATAATATCAACTGTTGATGCTGACAGCAAATTACTATAAAAATCATATGCTTATAAATTCAAGTTTAGTTTTTCCCATTCACAACTCATTAATTTAAATCTCCATATTTTCTGTTTTTCAAAATTTTGAAATTGTCCATTATTATAGACTTTCAATTTATAGTATAAAAATTTGCTCCTGTAATCCAATATAGCCTTGTAACACATTTCCTTTGACATAATGTTCAAGAAAACATGGAGTAAATTTTGAACTGGTTTCTACCCTTGCAAAGTCTTTGCATGTTAAATTTAGGTTCTCCTGGGTTTTAAGAATTTGCATTGTCTTTCAGTTCTGGAACCTATCTTCTCACAGTTCAAAAAAATCACCTTTCAAACAGACTCACACTTATATTTGCCATTGGGTTCACAAATCCCTGTCTGTGTTACTTTTGCAATTCAGCTGGACCTGAAGACATTTGACTTGCAAATCTTGGTCCCAAACTTTTGGTGGTCAACACATGATTAGTTCTACTGTATTCTTGCCCATATTTATCAAAGAGTCCAGAGGCCAGTTTGAAATTTAGGCGAGAAATCAAAGGTTAAAAATCGGCATTTTTTTTAGTGGGAAAAATTTTATTCCTAGCATCATGAATTATCAAGACTATTTCATTTACAGCCCCAGAATCCCTTTTCTTGAAGCACAATTTAAAATCCACTACGGGAATTAAAAAAGAATTAAGACCAAAACCAAGAGGACAAGAGTCTAACTAGAGGTGTTTGAGGGTACAGATTTGGGATGAAGAGACTGGAAACAAATCTCAGTCCTCTTGCTTCTGGACCTCATTATGACATTTTTGTGGGTACAACATTGTGATCTCTACTGCCCAATCCCTTTCCAAACAGCTGGAGCAGCAAGAGAATTGGGAAGGGTGGAGGGAGTGTCTTGCACAGGCCTTAGCCCTGTGAGTCTGTTTCTAGCACTGTGGACCTGTCTGACCTCTGTCTGTGACTCTGGTGTCTGCAAATAATAATGGAAGTGACGATGATATTATTGTAATAGGATTACTCACTGGAGTTTTAGTTCTTGTGTGTTCTCAGAGCAAGACCCCTCCCTTGTTCCAAGCAGAAAGTCACGTCTTCCTTTTGTGTTCTCTTCCTCTGAGTGGAAGCTGAAACCGAAGCTCTTTGGATATAGCTTTCTTCTGGTGGCTTTCTTATCCAATAACCTGAGTTCAAGGGATATATTTTGGGATGACTTAATTTTTTTTGCACTACCCAACAGAATTGAGCTAAGGACATGAGTACAGGTTTAATAATGGGAGGTAGATGGTAGGAAGGAGGGGAGGAGACAGAATGTGTAGGACAGGGAAGGAAGAGAATGAAGAGTATGTGACTGAGCTGATTCCTCCTTTGGACAACCGAGGTTGAGTCCCACTTGGTGCCCTCTGAAATGCTCTGAGGGATGCACCAAGGAATTATCCCCCAGAGGGCTTTGATATGTGTGATGCTTTGATACTTGTTCTCTATTATTTTGTTCTCTGTTCATTAGGACCTCAGCCAAAACTGAGACAGAAAATGCATCACTTTAATATTGTGCCTGTCTCTATGTGTACATCTCAGAAAAATAGACTATTATTTGGGTTTACATAATCTATTAGGCAACATCTTACATTCAGTGAACTTCTGTTTACTTTTACTTAAAGCTGCATGCAAAACTTTGTGTCTTTATTGAAAGTTGTTAGTATTTTTACTTTTTCTTATGATTCAGCTATCAACATGGAATCATAGGGTCAAAAGGATTTTTTTCTAAATTGCTCTTCAGAGAGATTTTATTGACCCACAGTCCCATAAATTGCCCATGAGAGAGAGAGAGCATTAGCAGTGAACCTTGGCAATGACCTGAGAGTGAGTGATGAAGAGTGGTTGTAAAACCTTATTGCTTTGAGGATTTGGAGCACAGAAGAGGCAGGTTAGGATACAATTCTGTTTGAATAGGAGAGAAAGGATGAGATTTGCTGGAGATCCCCTGACTTCTCTGAATTCTGAAAATGCTTCTTTATAGTATTGACTGAGAGGTGCACCTGCCACCAATGTGCAGTGCCCTCCCATGCACACGGAACACCCACATACCACACAGTCACAACCCCCCATTATCTTCAGCTTTGCTTTCCATGGTTTCAATTACCCACCATCAAACTGTATGGAAAGATTAAATAGGAAATTTCAGGAATGAACAATTCATAAGCTAGACATTGTGTGCTTTTCTGAGCAGCATGATGATATCTCACACTTTTTTTTCTTCCTGCTGCCTGGGACATGAATCCTCCCTTTGTCCTCTATATCCACATCATAGATGCCACCCGGTCCCCATTAGTCACTTAGTGGCTGACTGGGTTATCAGATCTGTTGTCATAGTATCACAGTGCTCACGTTCAAGGAACTCTTACTTTTCTTAATAATGGCCCCACCGTGTAGGAACAGTGATGCTGGCAATTCAACATGCCAAACAGAAGCCATGAAATGCTTCTTTTAACTGAAAAGGAAAGATTATCAACACATCCAAGGAGGTCTATACTATTCCAATTTCAGGCATCCATTGGAAGTCTTGGAACACATTCCCAGTGCGTAAGGGGGACGACTGTAACAGATGTCTTTCTGAATTTACCATACATCATGCATTCTTATTTTTTGTGTATCTCTGTAATGAATATATTATCAGGTGGTACATGCTCAAAGTTTCATGATTATGGAGGAAAAGATAACTGGATAAATATAAGACTTTTGGAATTTCAATATACATTAACAAATGCTTTAAAGAAATTTCAATAAACAAAAGGCTTCAGTTACTTATTGAGCAACAGAATTTGTGTTTTCCTTTTCCTTTGTCTCTTTGTATCTAAGGAGTTCAGCAAATACTGGGAGCAACATTAAAAAAAATCTAGAATGAGAAGATAATGGAGAAACAAAGATTAGAGTAGTCTATCTTGCAGGCTAGGCCTTCAGTTGGTGAGCATAAGCCATATTTCTTTATTTGAACTCAGGTGAAGGATGAAATGCAGATACATTTTTTTCCCCAGTATGTCATCTGTGTTTCTTTCTGACTTGCTTGCTTCATCCAAGAACACATTCGTATCTGTCACCAACAAAAACTGGCTTATATCATTGGAAATGTGGGGAATGGACTGTAAGAATAGTCATCCTCAAAGTAAACTTGGACTTCTCCATTTTCTCTGAGGCTTTCCACTGGATCTATTAAAAGTTCTTTTTATTGTCTTCATGGCAGAATTGGATAGGCTGCTGATTTTCATCCTGGCTAGAGCTCTACCATTGTTAATGCAAGTCATTCCTCCAAAACAGCAGGGGGAGCTGTTGTGTTGCCCAGTCCTGGCACTGATACCTTTCCAAGGGGAGCATAGACACAGACCTAGATACTTACTCAAACCATCTGGAAGAAGATTCTTAGGATATATGAATCATAGAGAGCAAGATGCCTAAGTTTGGGATGGTTCCGTTGTGGCCATCAGAGGATGGAAAGAAACAAAGTGTTTATGCCTTTTGTGTTCTGTAGTTTCTGCAAACTTCTCATTTTAACCATAGCTACTCACTGTGTTTTGTTTCTTGATGAGAACTGAAGATGAAGAGGAAAAGGAAGCTCCACCCCAATGCAATGAAGTGAGAGCATCTTGGAGCCTCTTTGCCGCAGTGCAACTTAAATTTCCTGTTTCCAATTCTCAGACACTTTGATTCACTGACATTTCCCCAGGACCTGGACATGTGGCCAGCACAACAGATGCTCAGGAAAGACTGAATCAAAGAATGACTCCAGTTCCTGGGCTAATTTTGCCATGATTTTATCACTTGGTCCCTCTGTGATTTTGTTTTTCTTAACTACTAATGGCCGCCAGTGATTGGGAAGAATCCTTGGTGTTCTCTCTCTGTTTGGAATAGTCTGAAGTTTCCATAGTCAGTATCTTAGTTGGTTAAGTGTCTGAAGTAGGCATCTTCTTTATTGTCTTCCAGAATGAACCAACTTGTATGTGAAGAAGAAACAGTTAAATTTTTTAAAAAAATCTTTTATTTATTTATTTGATACAGGGTCTCGCTACACAGCTTGGACTTGCGGTGATCCTCCTGTCTCAGCCTCCCCAGTGCTGGGATTACAGGAATGCACCACCATGCCCAGTTTTGGTGGCCAGCATGGTGTGTCTTGTGGTACCAGGGCTGGCACAGCATGTGGTGCCGGGGATAGAACCTGAGTCCCTTCTCTTGCCAGGCAGGTGCTTAGACCACTGAGCTATCTCCTCAGCCAAAAATTTGAAAGTTTTTCATAGTTGAATCTTTAAAGTCTTTCTCTCTTTCTTTCTTTCTTGTATCAGGATTTAAACTCAGGCGCTGTACCACTAAGCTAAATCCTGTCCCAGATCTGTCCTTAAATATGAGCACAAGGATATGAACAGGTAGAATCAGATCTCAGTTTCAGTTTGGGATCTGTCTTCTAATTTCTAGTTGCTCTTGGAATTCACTGTGGGTCATATTGTTCAAAGGTTTCTATAGGTGGATAATCCCATCTTTGGAAGCCATCCCCTGGTATGGTTTGGGTAGTGTTCCTTCCTGTTTGTTGTCTGTTCCCCTTTATATATCCTGTTCCTGTCTGGATCACTCACTGGATCATTGCCTGTGTTTTTTCACCATCCTGAGAACTTTTATCTTGATGACTTTTTTTTTTTTTTT
>NDGM010381800.1:0-12233 GCA_002564305.1 Octomys mimax | reverse complement strand
AACTGTCCTACCGATTTGATTTGAAACTGTCTCATTGCTATTTGTTCATCAATAAAATTATGATAAAAAATAAAATAAAATAAAAAATAAAGTAACTTTTAAGAAAATATAATAAAAGAGAAAGAGAGAACAAAAATTTAGGATTCTTTGACAGCATGCAGTAATATTTCATCACATGACCCATCTTGCATAACTATATGTTAATCTGAGCAACAGTTTTAACAACAAAAGTAAATATCATTCATTGTTAATCATCCATTCTTTTTTATTTTAGGGAAGGGTCTACAGAGTGTTCATGGTCTCACTACTAGATTTTACTTGTAATAATCTGCCTCTTTATAGCCTCCTAAGAACTGCGATTACAGGTGCACCCCACAAGGTCCAATCTCAATTGCCACTTCAGTGTGCCCCAGGGGTGGTGCCGGCTAGGCAGGCTTCGGGATTGAACCCCAAGCCCTTGCATCTGCTTAAAGTAATCAGCTATTCTTTTCCAAAAATCTGCAATATATGTATTGTTGTATGTTGCCCTGTTTCTGTATTTGTTTTGTTTTCTTGTTTTTGTTCTTACTCTTCAAAATAAAAGAAAATAATAATAATAATAATAATTAATAATAAATAGAGGTGAAAATGACCTTAATGACATTATGTGAGGATCAAATACATAACTGGATATCGGTAATCAGTATCATCCCAAAGCATCATGTCATAGAGGGCTTTGTAAGTTAAAATGTATTTTGTGCATGAAGGTAGGATTTTTTAATTTCTTGGCTATGTCTCCCTAAGAAAATGTTTCTCCACATTCATGTTACTTAGACATAAATAGCTTTTTGCTTTGCCTTTTATATTTGTAGTCCCTATTTCAGTAAGCCATGTTAACCACTTTCTCAAATATATGCCTTCCGTTGTTATTATTTCCTTCTTATGTTACTCCAGTGCTTTTGTCTGGAAATTCTATATTCAATTTTCAGTTTTAAATGTATATTCTATAAAGACATGTGCATTAATTTTGCTAAGTAAAATTGAATGTGGATCCACTATTTGAAACTTCCTCTGTTTCTCAGGAAATAATTTGTAAAACTAGTTCTTAAGGAATCTTGAAAACATTCCATATCAGTAACTGGTTTAGACTCATCTATTGTTTTAGTACTTCCTTCAACTTTATTTATCAGTTATGCCTAAAAAGGACAATAATTACTTCCTTCCAAACATTAGGAATTGATCTAAAATGTCCAGGCAGAGTGGTGGGGTGAATGAATTGCTAAGTGGTAGGGCCTGTTTGGAGGATATAAGTCCTTGAATGCATGACCTGGTTGGCTTTATTCTTATCTATGACCCTTCCTGTTTCTGACACTTGATCTGCTGTGTCAGAAGACGACTTCTGGTCTTCTTTAATTGAGCACATTTTCATTGCCATGCCCTTCTTCCATGATAATTCTAATTTAGAAACAATTAATTAACCACAGATGAAACATCTGAAATCATAACAAAAAAATAAATCTCTCTTTCTTTAAGCTGTGGACTTTAGGTATTTTGTACTAAAAACAGAAAAACTAATAAGCTGAGGAGAGGAGACAGCTCAGTCACAGAAGTTCCTGCCTAGTAAGTAGAAGGTCCTGAGTTTGATCCCTAGTTATAAAGAAGAAGAAAGAGAAGGAGGAGGACGAGGAGGAGGAAGAAGAGGAGGAGGAGCAGTAGGAGGAGGAGGACAAGGTGGTGGAGAAGGACGAGGAAAAGGAGGAGAGAAAAACTAATAAAATTCATAATTAATGTTGCCTCTCTGACACTGTAACTCACCAAGTGGTTCAGAAGCCTTTAAAACTGACTTGAGGGAAGAGTTTGGAAAAATTTGGAAAAGCAGGGTATCAAATTCATATAAGGTTGTAATCAGAGCCACAGGGTCAATTCTGATCAGAGCTCAGAAGACCAAAATGCTTATGACAATGTACACAATTAAATCCAGGTTCATTAGGCTTTGGGTTGGAACGAGGACTCATGGGACTCAAACTAGAGAACATGTGTGTTACATTCTGGAAAAGAGCTCATTTATACTTTGTTCATATTATAAGACTTTGCATGAGGCTGAATTTTTGTGGGGTATCATTTAATATCTTTTTAATTTTTTTAAAAAAACATTGTTTTCCATAGAGTATACATCAAATTACAATTTGTCACATGAAATAAACCACTCACAAAATAACACACTGCATTATTCTAGATACAGGACCTGGGAGATAACACAATGGTATAAACACCTATTGGTAAGCTCAAGGTCCTGAGTTCAGTATTCCGTACCAAAAACAAAATAAAATAACCTCATAGTTGAGAAGGTAATGCCAAGCTTTTAGAGTTTGGGAAAAGTACAAATGTTGATTAACTGTTTCATGTTTAAAATGTTTCAGATATACGAGTTAACAAACTTCTTGAAATACACAATACAGTCTTGTGCCTCCAGTTTTACACATGCCATCTGTATAGGTTGAATTTAAAGGTGGTCAATTAAGTAATCTGACAGAGAAAATTTCAAGTGCCATAACAATCAAGTGGTGGCATGCTTACTGTTGGATCTTTTTAACCAAATTGATGGTTAGAATCAGGAGCAAAAATGACAGGTAAAAGATTCTTTTTATTTCAATTTGGTAAAAAATGTCTGCTTTTTTGCTTAAGAGATTGGCACCATTTAAAAGAAGCTAAACAATTTGCAACAGACAGTGGAAAAGATTACTTAAAGGCATCTCAGAAATTGTCCAGAGCCCACCAAGTACAGAATCAATGGAATAAAATGATAAATTCTTTTGAAATACTTTTCTTTGAAAAGAAAGCCCTAGGACACTGCTCACACTAAGACCATAGTGTTAGTTACTCTTTTTAGCAGCTGAGAAACAAAACTGACAGATACAAAATAAAGGAGATGTCATGATTTTGTCTAGTTGCCCCCCCAAAGCTTCATGCAGTTATGGGGTACACTTCTAGTGTTTGTGATTAATTACTGATCCAGTGCTGGGATTATGGGTGTGAGTGCTACACCCAGCATGGGGCTGAATGCAACATAAGAGAGACAGGCTTGCTCTCTGTTACCAATGTTGTCCTCACTCTTCCCATTTTCTCTTGCTGTTTTCCCCAATCAGGAACTGCTTTTCTCCACCATCAGCCACTTCAGCTGAGTAGGCACTGAAACCTCCACAAACTGTGAGCTAAATAAACCTTTACTTCCTTAATTTTGAATGTTAGGTATTTTGTCCCAGCAAGGATGGAAAAGTAACTAAGACAGGAGAAAAGCTTAACTTTGGCTCACAGTTTGTAGATGTTTTAGTCCACAGTTGCTGTTTCCAAGGGAGGGTGTGGCAGAGGTTCATGGCAGAGGAGAATCATCCCATGCAACGTTAACAAGAGCAGAGAGACTAAGAGAAGAAAAAAGACATAACCCTCTTCCTCCTACAAGTCTTTACCTTCCAACATCACATTTAGCTACAAACTCATCAGTGGACTAATTGACTAATGAATATCATACTCCCATGATCTAATAATCTCACAAAAGCCCCACCTAGGAGTGTAAAAGGATTATGTGGCATCAAGATATAATCCTACCTAGGAAAATGCTTCCCTGAGTGTAGCCATCCACACACTGAGAGGCCATTACAATCATTGTTCAGGGGGGTCCACATGCTGCTTGTACTGACAACAGCTGTTGATATTATCCACATGTTAATGGTTCTATAAATGTGCGTACAAGAGTCATAGAATCATAGAGTCATAGAGACTTTCATCTAGATTTAGGAACAAAGGCTGAGAGGCCAAAAATATGTTTTAAGAAGGTCATAGTACTGCTATAGGAGACCCAGAGATGATGATGGATAAAAATGTCAGAGTAAAACCACAGATGATAGAGAGAACCCCGAAAGCTAGACATCCCAGGACCCAGAATTACTTGTAAGGAAAGATACAGGCAATGAACACACCAGTTCAAGAGAACAATATTTTGATTTGTAAACAGCAAGACTAGCCATACCATTGGCAAGTCATAGCTTACCTCCATGCATGCCAGAAGCTATACAGGGAAATACAGGATTAATATTTGTTTTATTTGATCTCCCTTTTGCTTTGAGATGATTCTTTTGTATGGGGCAATTCTCCACTTTGGAATGAGAATGTTTACATTGTGCCATTGAAAGACTGCATTTATATTTATTTTCAGTTTTTACAAGGGATCACAGCAAAGTATTTCACTTAAGGCTCATTGGAGATTTTTTACTTGAAGTTTTTAACAATGCTGAGACCATTAAGACTTTAGCAACTCATGAAAGTAGACTAAATGTACCTTGCAAAATGAGATGCATATGAACTTTTAGGGGCCAGGGGTGGAATGCTATGATTTCATCTAAACTGTCTTTATGTTCAGAGGTGAAACCTTGAAGGTGATTAAATCACAAAGAGACTGAACATAATGGATTAATTCACTGATGCATTAATGACTGAATAACTTCTCTGATAGGAGGTGGACTTGTTCTGTAGAGTGGGTTCACTGGAGATATAACATAAAAGGGTCCATTCTTGTCCACGTTCTTTTGATTTTGGGATTTCTGTGTGGTTTTCACCACCGTAAGTGACAATTTTCATTTGCCATAGCCTTTAACCATGAAATTTCTAGCTGGTTGCTACTTGAAAATGGACTAATCTCTTTAAAAGGGTAAGGCAAAGTGAATCCTTCTTTCCTTACTTCATAGATGAAGTTGCTTCATTCCAGAAATAGAAAGATTTTTTTGTATGCTTTTCACACCACCTGCAGATCCATGACTCTGTGAACAATGGCTTCAGGCATGAATGGGAACAGAGACCAATGTAGCTGGCAATCCAAGCATGGATGACCTCTTAGACCGAAAAAAAGATGTGCCTAATGAATGGTCTAGCTACAGAACAGAAAGTTATTTCACCTTTCTATGGAAGGTGGTTGCCACTAGAAATGTGATTGGACAGAGTAAAGGCAGCTCTCAGCTTCCCAAATTCAATTTTTTCCAAACAATATTTAGTAATAGGCCTATTGCTACTGAGATAGAATAATCTGCAGGAATTATTGAACAAATTTGTTGACTGGATGAGCTAAACGGGGGGCATTGAAAAGTGAAATACTAAAGCTCAAATAATAAGGGTGATACATAATAAAATAATATACTAAATACATTGAAATAAAATCATATTTGGAAAAGCTGGTTATATTATAAATATGTTTCTGAGAGTTATTCAACTGTATGTTCCCTACACATTATAAAGTATATTATAATTTATAAAGCATTTCAACATATTTTATTGTGAATTTTCATATATATATATATATATATATATATATATATATATATACAAGATTTTTATATCATCCATATATACGGATATATACCAAAACCTCAAAATTCAAATTATCTTCTTGAACAATGTAAAAAGGCATTTTAGAAATACCTTCCTTGTATATCTTTTCAATTAAGTTTTGTACCCTGAAGAATTAGAAACATATGTTCAATAACCAAAGTGTTGAAGTAGAGCTTGAAATGTTTATCTCTTCATGTATACAGCCAAATCAATAGTATACTCCCATTACTCCTCAATGCAGCATTTCATTTGATAATTTGCAGCTGTATGCTAATTCCCTCAGAAGCTCTTGATTTCCTGAGTATGCTAATTTAAAGTTCTGTTGAGTGGGTGACTTTGTTTCATGGAAGCCTGAGATATCAGCCATATAGAATTTGCCATAAAGCTCATTCTGCCCTCAGTCCCTTGGGCAAAGCAAACTGAATGCCTTTGTTTATAGTGCCTCATACTACAGAAGAAAGATGTTAGGATTCTTGGCCCCTTCAGCAGGGAGTAAAAGATGAGTAACTGAACTCTTATCAGAGTGGTATCTCTCCCATGAAGGGGAGAAACCTGAATTAAAGGTGAGCTGCAAGCCAAACAACAGTCTCGTATTGAATTAGCATTTGGCTCAGCTGGACTATCATCAGATGTACTAAGCAAGTGTTTGTAAAATGCTTCAATTATGTGAAGAAAGAGCAATATGAATGGATCTCCTTATGGGAGAAAATGATATCAGAGACACTTTCTGAATGACTAGAAGATAGCTATGGACAAGACATTATCAAGGGTAGAAGTGGATCATGAAGTTATTTTTACTGTATCTTCTAAAAATTGCTTTGGATTTTTCTTTGTAGGACTGATCTATCCTTTAGTTTATGCACACTGCTGAGACAAAAGGCAGGATGCAAGTATAAAATAATATTCATTGATTAATTTCTCTTTGAAGAGATTCAGTTTTAGTATTCAGCACTGGAAATAGCAAAATACTTTACCAAATGATGTATGAAAATAGTCATTGCCTCATCACTGAAAAAATGCTACCTGAGAAACTAAAATGAATACTTAGTTTTCTTTATATTTTCTTCTTTCTGTGTATTGTCATTATGTTTTAAGGACAGTAAAATATATTCTAATATGTATTATACACATGTAGGTGCATGCAAACACACATATGCTTTAAATGCCATTTTTATTTCCATCTTACTTTTCTCATTGCTGAGAGAAAACACCCAACACCCCAAATTAAAGGAGGAAAGCTGAATTTCAGTTTACAGTTTGTAACAGTTTCAAGTTGTAGTCCACTTGTTCTAAAATAAGGTTGGATGGCAGAAGGGCATAGTAGCAGAGAAAGAGCTGCATTACAGACAAGAGGCAGCAAGCAGCAGCAGTAGCACCAGCAAGCCTGCTCTCTGCCTTTATAGTCCATCAATGATATAAAGCAATTGATTGGTGCCAGCCAACCCAGCGTTAGGCTTCCATTATCCACACCCGAACTACGCTAATTTCAAATAGTTGAATAATTTAGCATATGCACCCATAATCCCAGAACCAAGGACCTAGACACAGTCGGCTCCAAATAGCTCCACCTATGAGGACCTGAATCCTTTGTGGTGAAGCATCTAGACACAAGCCACACAACTGTCCATCATAGGAAAGGAAGCATAGAGTCACAAGGAAAAATTCAAAGTAAATTCTAGGAGATAGCCAGGTGAATGGTATAGACAGTTTTGAAAAAGATCCATTTTGTCCCTAGGGCCTACATATTTACTTGCTATTTACCTTTATTTTCCAAACATGTGTGCACAAACACACACACACACACACACACACACACACACACACATTCATATGACTGAAAGCATAAAAGTGACTGGAAATTTCTAATCTACTTTAATATTTTAATATATGACATGTAGATATTAGAAAACGGGAGATTTGTTGCAAATGCTTTGGACAGTGGTATATATTCCATTTCCTTTTCATTCAATCAGTTCCAGTTCCCTTCGGTGTACATAAGAATTATCTGTGTATATAAGAATTAAAATCCAAACACATGTCATCCAGACTAAAAAAAATTTTGTGGATTCATGAATATCATGCTGATGTCACATGAAAACATGTTTCATTACTTAAAGAGGTTTCAGTATTGTATTTATAAAATTTTATTTCACTCTGTATTAGTAGAAACTACAGCTGAAATTCTCTTTTTCAAAGGAATTTCAAAAGCTAAGGGCACTTCCTGACAAGCACAAGGTTCTGAGTTCAATCCCTGGTACCAAGCCTCCTCCCAACCAAAAGCAGAAAACCAAAGAGCTAAGGGCATACTTGACAATATCCTAACCAGGGAAATAAAGGTGGTCATCTTCCAAACATAGAGAAAAATAAAATAAGATGAGAAACATCTTAATAGATTTTATTTTTTTCTTCATGTAACATTTTATATTTTTTGGATTTGCTTCATAGAGGTTTGCAGTTTTAAATTGACTTACTTGTACTTAAAGGAACAATAAAGAGGGCACATACTGCTTCATGAAACTCAAGTGATTTCATTTAATAATGAAGGAAACTCATTTTATATTAATAATATATAAATATCAATGTTGGAAGATATAAATACATAATAGTTTGATACTGACAGAACTTCAGAACTGAGATTGCATAATACAACCAGTACATATTTACATAAAGAACATGAATTATATGTTTCACTGTCTTTTGTATAGCTGCATTTGTTGTACTAGTGTGTTTACATTTTTATTCATTTTAATGAGAAAAAAGATAAAATAGCAATGAAACAAGTTTCACAATTGGTTAGTAGTAGTTACAATAATTAATACATTGTATATTGGTCTCTTCGTAGTACTAATTCACAGGACAAGATGTAGACATGATATCTTTTCTAAAAAATATTAGTACATACTTTTCTTCTCAATGAACTAAAAGTAGCTATATACCTAGCCTATCTTGTATAAACATATATATATATTTTCAAAACAAAACAGTATTTTATTTATAATTTTGCAAATTTAGCAACATATGACACAAGTTTTCCTAGTGACTAAGAGCTGACATTAACCAGACAGTATGTTTATCTCGGGGTTGAGGTAGATTCTCTACTTTAGGCACTGAGGTCTAGTCCCACTTTCACACATTTGATGGATTTCCTACCTTCCAATGCTCCCACCATATCCACCTTTTTTGTTTTGTTTTGTCAGAGATGTGTGTTCCATTGCAGTTAGTGAAGCTGTATTTGGAGAAGTCTTTAAAGGACCTTTTTATACTTGATGTCAGTTCAAAGATTGTAGGTATATAAATTCAGCAAAATAACCCAATATAGACCAGTAGTCCATAGTAGCAGTGGGTTATCAGAACATCTGGCAATTATCAGAAGTTATTGACTTGAGCCTTTTTCAGCTCAGCATGTTCATATAGCTTTATTTTTTATATCTTGTGGTTATACTTTTTGCCGGATGGTCAAGACCAAGTTAAAGCAAGACCTATATAACTAAACATGTAAATTTTGCATCTGACAAGGTTAGTAAAATCCCCTCAGGATTTAGCCTGCAATGATGTACAGCACCTTGTACATCTTTTGTCAGTGTCAGCCATCTGGATGAGTAACAGCTCTCACTTGTCCAATTTGCTCTCTGTGAAAGCCTGAGAAATTTTTTTCTCTCTAGTTGACTCTCCTTAGGCACACTATACATCATCAATCACTTTTCTCTGTGATCCCAAAATCTTGATCACAAAATCTGGGACACCACTTAGTTACAGGATGTCACAACACGGGTTCTCTTATGTCCTCAGTCTTCACTGACTTTGGAGGACTAGAGCCAAAATGTTGGCTATCCTTGTAACACATCTATCTCTCTAATTATTGGTCTGCAAACTTTAGTTGTTAAATATCCAGAAGAGATGTGTTTCCATTTTCCTTTAGCATCAAAGAAGAAAATTTAATTCTTCTGCCTCACTGGAAAATTTAAAATTCATCAATAATTAAGTAATATATGTCCTCTCAATTAACAAACATTTATATAATGCTTACTGTGATGAATAGTGTAAAGCACAGGGATGTACAGATAAGCCACTTTTCATTTATTCAACAACATAAATAGTGTGATACGGCTTGATTTGTATTGATTTAATTTGATTTTTGATGCTGAAAGTGAAAACTGTGTAAGAGAAATTGTGTCTTTAAAATTTTGTTCTTTTAGAACTTCCTAAAAAAAGCAAAAACTTCCTATCTGTGCAACTACTTCATGACTTTACAATTATTTTCTTGTACTCCATTACCTTGAGGTAACTGAACAATTAGGTTGCCTGATTATACCATTATATCAATCTTCATAAACTGATGATCACTCACCTTCCCTTGTAAGTAACAGTCTCACCATGCTAGCTAATCAGCAGAACTTCCAGGCTATTCTCACTCATGTGGGGACCTCCTTTGTACCTCCTGCTTGTGAATTGCATAAAAGCTCCAAGCCACCAAAGATCAGGGCCTGATATTTTGGGAGTGATCCTGATCAGTGTTCATTGATGTAAATAAATTTTCCTCCACGTTTGGGGTGTTGCTTTGGTATTTCCTCTTTTCATTGCAACAGGAGGGTTTGCATTGAGTTTTAACTGATCTGAAACTCATTTTGTAGCTGAGACTGGCCCAAGCTCATGATCCTCTAAGGGATGGGATAATAAGCATATACAACCCTATTGTGATTACCATTTTAATAATGATGAGACTTCATTAGAGTTGTAACTATTATTCCCAAAGATACAGATAGGATTCCTTGATGATGCAATATGTGCATTGTAAGGTTAAAGTTTAAATTTGAATTAGTTAAATAAGTAAAGGAGGCTGGGCATGGTGGTGAAAGTCTGTAATCCCAATGTTCTGGGAAGCTGTGGCAAGGAAATCCATGTTAACTCTTATGTTAAATATAAATATAGCAATTTAGTTAGAGCTTCTCTTAATTTTTTTTTGAAATGCTATGGAGATATAACAGTGTGATAGTCCTGTGTACAGTCCCCTATGGTGCAAAAAATAAAAATAAAAACAATTAAAACAAGAAAGGAGGCTACAACTGAGGTGGGAGTGAGGAACTTACATCCACAGGACACTCTTCCAACTATTTCCATGCCCATGGGCTCCAACCCACGACCAGAGCCACTGACTACTCTTAGGTCATTCTGTGTTTTGTGTCTCTTTGTCTCTAGGAAATATGGGCACTGATCAGCCAACACCCTAGAAGAAAAGTTAAGCCCCAGAAATTTGGCAACTCCAAGGAGAAATAAGTGACCCAGTAGTGGTATACCCAAAAAAAGCTCATTGCTAGTGCAAACTAGAAAAATCAGAAAGAAGTTTACTCCAATAAAGAGTTATTCATAGCTGAACTAGAAAAGAATAGCATTGCATTGCCTGCGATATTCCCTAAGTGTATTTTATAAGGCTCCATTATGTGAAAAGGTTAAGATTGTGCCAAAGAACAACTCTGCTTTAGAATTTTTAGTGTCAGTCTAACACAGTGACTGGGTGAGAGACAGCCAGGGCAGACAGCTGTAGAAAGGACTCAAGCTAGACATAGAATCCCTGAAAAGTTTAAGTTCCGGCCAGGAAGGACACAGACCCTGCACTCTCTAGTGAAAAAGCAGATCTGCCACGTATGACTTTCAAAAGGGGCTATATCTGCAAGTATCAGCTAAGCACATGTGCTGTCAGTGTTAGATTTGTGTATGGAACATGAAGTTATTATGTGTGAAGACTGCCTTAGATATAATTGAAGGAAAGATTATTTTTGTTGTAGAGTTCTATTGATGATTTTTACAGTATCTTATATTAAGCTTTTATTATAGGTTAGATTTCGTAAATGAACCTTTGATGATGAAAATGATCATGTTCATCCTAAATGAGCAATACATACTAAGACTTTAATATTATATTTAATTGATATATTAAGTTTTTATTAACTACATATTGTATGATGCAAGCCTCCTGACAAAATATCGGGACCAATGAGATATCAAATATGTTTTGCATAAAAGACAGGAAAGCAAAACACATGTACTATAAGTATAAGCTATACATGTACATGAAATGTGCTGTTTTTATGTGTGAAGACAGCACTAGATATGATAGTTGATGTAAAGATTATTTTTGTTGTAGAAATCTGTTGGTATTTTCAGTGTAGTTTCTATACAAATTTACTTTTTTTTAACAAGATGTTAGTCTTTATAAACAAAAAATAAACAGTTGATGTTGAAAATTGTAATGCTTGCTTATAAACATTCAATGAATACTAAAATTAATGCTCTATTTTTGATATTTTTCCCATTAAGTTTACATTGATAAATAAAATAAAACTCATAATATTAAAATAGACAATTTATCAACAGAGCTGGTGTTATATATCCCATTAAACCAAAATTGATGTGATGCCCACATTATTAAAATCCTTTTACTCCTCAATAGGATGTCTTTTCTCAATTTTTCTTCCTCCTTCTCATCTTCCATTGATTAATATTTCTAATTTTGGTTTTCTCATCCTATGGTTCCCCATCCACCTTTTATTTACTAATATAACTGTTAAGGTTTCAAACTTTTTGTTACTGACCCAGTCCTAGCCCAGGCCCGATGAGTGTGTGGGAGAGTTTCCAGCTACCCTGCACTGGCGCTGGGACCTACTGGTCTCAGCCCAGGAGAAGCATGGGTAAAACACTCTTCCACCATCTTGGATGCCCCTCATCATTTCATAGTATCCTCCCACACCCCATCCACCCAGTAGGAATTTCTGTTGCATTCCAAGAATCCACAGACCCAGTCCTAGTCCAGGCCCGGTGAGTGTGTGGGAGAGCATCCAGCTAACCTGTGCCAGTATGACCTACTGGTCCCAGCCAGG